>SRMA01024195.1:0-94537 GCA_007224835.1 Danionella cerebrum
CCACCTCTCAATGCTAACAGTACTTTATTAAGTTTTTAAGCGCTTTTAGGTTAAAACCAACGTTTTAGCAGGTGCTTGTACAGGTCTGTAAGTGTGCAATCACATGTTAATACATAAAAATTCACTGGTGATCCCAAAGGTTTAAGCGGAAATATACACAGTACTTTGAAGTTGTCGCTTCCCTCCATCTTCCTTTTTTTTCTCTGTTGACAGAACCCCTCTAGATTACCTCAGAGCTTGCCATGTGGCGACCTAATTGCTATAGCAACAGCTTGTTGCCAGTGTGTTGGGGTATTGCAGAAGTGACAGGCACAGAAACACTCTGACGTGAAAAGAAAGGTTTTTTACACCAAGAGCGGTTTGTGAATAACACTCTGTGACATGCAGCTAACCGCTCCTAACACTTTTAACAGGCAATCAGCCATAAAGAGTTCCTCTAGCTGGAGGAAAACTCCAGAAGAGGGTGGAAAAGTCTTCAATACAAAGTGTAGCTGGTGCTAAAGGGGCTTGTGTTGAATTTTAGAGATGTTATTAGTAGTGACACCAGCGGCTGTTCAGTGAACTGTGGCGAGAACCTCACTGTGCGCACACCTAAAGGTATGAAAAATCTAGGTCCAAAATCAAAAATTCATTCTTTCGTTCACTTCAAATATTTTTGAAGAATTGAAGTAGCCAATTCATACTTCCTTGATTCTGCAGAAATAATGAGAAATAATTGAAATAATTTTTTGCATTTTTACTACTGGACAATTTGCTCTCATAAAATACATTTAACACAGTTTTGTGGCAATGCTTGGTAGCATTTGTTTTATTACAACCCAAACATTTTTTCATTAAGTTACACAATAATGCCACAAGAACCCAAGCATTTTATAAAAAAAAAAAAAATGAACGAACAGCCCTAATAGCAAAAGCCTAAAAGTCAAAAATAAAAAGTGTTAACAAATTTTAAATTATTAACAAAACTGGTAAATCCCCCAAAATAGCAAAGACAAGGTCAAAACAATAAACAGATGGTGCTCTCTAAACCTTACACACTGTTTCAAGCACTTTTTGTTACATTGTGCTTTTTTTGCCAGAAAAACAGAAGCCATCTCACAGGTCTTATACTTCCAATGGTGCTCCCCTCGTTTTCCGTTTCTCACATTATACCGTGCAAACTATGTGTCAAAACTCTTGTAATGTTTGTTTAAAATCAAAAATATAAAAACTAATAACCTTTTTTACACATACACATTATAGTTCAAAATTAAACAATAGCCGGGATACATCATTCCTACTTAAAACACACGCTCTGTCATTGGCAAGAGCATGCAGAAACTACTACGGTTTGAGTAATTCATTCAAATCATTATCTATAAAGCAAAAACATAAAATAACATATATAATATGTTATATGTATAATATAATATAATATAATATAATATAATATAATATAATATAATATAATATAATATAATATAATAATATAATATAATATAATATAATATAATATAATATAATATAATATAATATAATATAATATAATATAATATAATATAATATAATATAATATAATATAATATATCTTGTATATGTTTTCTAAGGCACAGAGGTTTGCAACACTGCTTGTTTGGGAAAGACTATGACAATAGTTGGGCAAAAACAAGCTGTCTGTGAATGGTCTTGTAAAAATACCAAATGCCGAGCAGCTGACTTCTGCAAAGCAGTCGGAGGACAGACAGACTGAAGTGAGCACTGAGAGCTGAGGTGTGAACACACTCTTGGAGAGGGACAGACGGAGAGAAAGGCAGAGCCGGCCAGCTGTGTGAGCTCTGTGAGTCAGAATGCTGGGAGCGCACTGGGAGTTAATTCTCCACCAGTGGGAGGAGAATCTGAACTGTAAATCCTTCTGGCCCTCTCTTCTCATCTCTTCCGTCTTTTCTCTTGTTTCTGTCATTTCTCTCTCGCCGTCATCCATATCAACAGCTATTTTTTGATTCATAGCACGTCTACGTTCATTCTCACTCTGCAAGCTCTTACATTCTGATTCTCTCTCTCTTTCTCTTTCTCACTCTACGTGATGTCGACTTTTTGAGCCACTGTGCTCCTGCATGGTTTGCCTCTTGCTCTGTACTCGATAGCCCCAGACAGCAAACCCCACACGTCTTTGATTCTGCGCTTGAAAAATGAAGATGGTGAACTTCAAAGAGAAGAAGCCGCTGCTGATGCCTAGCAGCCCACTCAACCTTTCTCTCGTGTTATTTTATCAGCCTGATCTGGCTATCTCTCTCTCACTCTCTAACCCTCTCTCTTCTTTTGTATGCCTCTGTGTTTGTTGCTTTTGTTTGTGAGTGACATTTGTGACATCGGTTGCCCTTTGCTCATATAAGGTAGCTATACTGTGTTAATTTCAGATGTAAACGCTAACAGGTATTTATGTTTTGCTACGAAAATGTATGAAGATCAAAACAAATACAAGCAAAAACAATACAAGATAAGCAAAACAACAAAATAATAAAATAAACTAAGCGAAAATGATGAAATTAACAAATACAACAAAGAGAAACAAAATACACAAGAAAAAAATATGCAAAACAGCAAAAATAAAACTGCCAGAGGGAGGCACCATTATCCTGTTTTCTCAGAACAAAATTCTATAATAAAAAAAAAATACAGCGATGAATTAATAATAGATGTTCTATTGCTATATGCATTTATCTGTGCATATATTTTTTTTTAAGTAATAGAGTTGCTTAATTATATAAAATAATTGAATTAAGATTCTTTTTAACGATTTCCGTTCCTCTTTAAACAGACGCACCACTTCCGGCATATGCTTAATACGTCATACTCATGCTATTAAAAGAGATCTATCTGGTTTCTTGTTCACCCCAGGTTGATTGTTTAAATATTCGTACATATGGACATTATCTAAGTGGTTTCTAATTCACGGCAGGTTTACAGTTTCAGTTTCAAGCTTTGAACAGTGTGTGTGCTGTTATGAAGTCGAATGTTTTACAATGCGTGCTCTCATCGAGTTTTTAACATGCTTTGAGGTTCCATTTCTTATTTTCTCTTATGGATGCGTTCACAATTCTTTACATTTCTTTATTGTAAGTTTTTTGACTGTCAGAATCCAAAACATACAAATATTTTACTGTAGCATTTTTGAGTTTTTCTATCCAGAACATGGCTTTTTGTGGAGGAAATAAAATAAAGTGTATGTTGGAGTTCCACTTTTCTCTTATGGGTGCGTTCAAAAACTCGACATCATTAAAGTAAATATAATTACTTTTTTTGATCAGTGGAAGACTGACTAGCTTGGCGAATGGTAATAACGTTTTGAAATTTAAAATGTGTGTGTACTGTATGCAGACTTCTGCAACTTTTTCCTTCTCCTGTAGTCATTTTATTCGAGCCATACTTTGATTTATGTTTAATTTTATTTTAAGTGTGAATGTAATCAGCTAAATTATGCACAGCTTGGTCATTCCAGCAAAATAACCCCCTTCAGTATGATCTAAATGCTCTCTATTTCAAGTGAGTGTTCCTTGATGAGGTTTATTCCGCATCTCTGCAGTATTCCTTCATTAGGTATAATGTAATTGTGCTAGGGTTCCTATCCTAGAGTCTCTCTTTGGTGCAGTAAGGCCTGCTCTCCCAAACTTCAAGCTATCAATTGCTCTCTCCCTCTGTGAGTTTGTCTTTGGGTGTGTTTGTGCATAGTCACAGATAAGTGCGCCATAATCCCATCTCCTTGCCACGGCAACCTGAGCATGCTGAGCACCACTCGAAGGTTTATTTTTACCTGCCTCTCTCTTCTTGAGCTGTCAGTCAGTGCTGGCTGCTGACAGAAGACTCTTCATTCTCGCAGTCACAATCAAGACACAGAGCATCTCTAATTACAGAACCTGCAAAGCTTTCCTTTCACAACCACTGAGGGAAACAGACACGTCTAAACTCGTGCAGCGCTGGTCTGAGAGAAATAACGAGGGGAACCAAATCAAAGCAGGTTACCTTTAAAGTTGACGTAGAGCAGAAAATCACGGTAGAGTTTCCTGCCATCAAGACTGCGCATGGCATCACACAAACGGGTGGTGTTGGTGCACAAAGTCCGTTGCATTCGGTGTAAAGCGTGCGCCATAGCATAGACAGCATTCACCACAAACATGATCTTTGATTCTGGCTCAAAATTCGATTTATCGACAACCAGCTCTGGGTCACAATGTGGCTTTGGGGTTCCTGCCCCCGTGGACGGCGTCCCTCCCAATGAACACTGAAACTTTTGCTCCCAGAAGTCTCTAAACCATGGGTTTCTGTGATTATTTTGTGGCATTAGGCTCTGGAAGTAGTGGTTGAACTCAGGGATGGGATGAGCTGCCAGCTCCAGAGTGATTGCCCCATCTGCTGTGAATTCATGCCCTTTTACGATGCTTTCTTGTGCCCCCCAACCATCGCTTGCCACCCACAGGAACGAAGCATTAAGTCGCGCAGCAGCCGCGATAAGTTCCCGAGCATCGTCACTACGTAGAAAAAGCACAGCTACACGCGCTGTGGGCTTCTGGAGAAGCTGCCGTACCACCGCTTCATATGAAGAGCGTTTGGCACTCGACCTCCCCACTTTTTCCGAGGTAGCAATGCAGATGTTCCTCAGTCGGGCTTGCTGCTCAAAAGCTTCAATTCCTGTTTCTCCGTAGTCGCCTTCAGAGGCAACGGTCGACACGTAGGTCCAGTTAAAGGCACGCAAGATCTCTGCCATGGCCTTGGCTTGGTAGAAGTCTGGAGGGACAGTGCGTGCAAAGTAATCATAGCGTGATTTGTCGCTGAGCTTGGCACTTGTACTGGCATAGCTGATCTGGGGTATCTGAAAGAGTCGAAGAAGGTTGGCAACCTGGAAGAAATACACAAACATATATTTTCAAATATTTTGAAGTGATCGGGGGTATTTTTCAAACTGAGTCACGGCCACACAAGCATGGTTTGGAAAAAGCACATGAAATTATATAATATTTAATTTGTTATCTAACATTTAACAAATAATAAAACATTTCAATTGGTCCAATACAGCAGAACTGTTCCCAGAATGAGGACGATAACTTGTGTTTATCCACCATTCTATAGAATGCCTAGGCAATGTATAGAAATTGAACTGCAAACCTGCTTGCAAAGTATATAACAGACCAAATGTTTATCCCACGGCAGTGCTGTCGTGGGGATCTCGATAGTGCTGTAGGGATGAATAATTATCACAAGACAGTGTTTTTTAGTACATTTGCTTCGCTACCGTGCCCCAAATATAGCACTAATTCCTCTCGTCTCGAGTACTTTTATAGTTTACATTCGTCTTTAATTTATGAAATACATAAGCAAGTTCATAGAGCCAACATATGACGTGTTTTTGAGAAAGTTTGGTACAATTTAGTACAAAAGTCTGCATTGTGTTTAATGCATTTTTGTTAATTAAGTTCTGCTTTGTGTAGAACATGTTTTGATAAATATAGATTTATCAATTTACTGGTTTTTGTTAAATGCTATTTATTTAATAAAGACTTCTTAACTTGTGCTCTTTAAACACTTTGCATAATCGGTAAAAGCCTTTCTGTAGGATGCCTCTTCTTCCTTCTGTTTGTTTATTAAAAAGAAGAGTAGGCAAGGATGGGAACAATTCCTCAATTAAATCATTCACTTTCAAATTAATAAAGGCATCTCATCTTTTCATTTTACCACGTTATACTAGGAACTCTGTAGAATGGCCAGGAATGGTATAGAATGCCTAGATAAAGCATGCAAGATCTTCATAAAAAATTTATTTAACAGTTTGCCAAAAAACATCATTGCCAGTAACATATAAAGAACTGTGCAAAAGTTTTAGGCAGGTGTGAAAAGTGCTGTAAACAAAAAATGCTTTTAGAAATGTACATAATATTGTTTATCTATGTAAATGTACACACTGCAATGTGAATGAAAAGACAAATCAAATCAATATTTGGTGTCACTACATTTTGACTACATTTCACAAACCAGCATCGATTCTTATAGTGTTGTTCACACATAGTTCGAAACCCAAAAAGAAAATATCTTGTCATGGCAAGACTGAGCGCAAGGTAGTTGTACTGCATCCACAAGGTCTCTCCTAGACAAACATTTCAATCAGACTGGGGTTTCAGAATGAGCTGTTCAAGCTCTTTGGAAAATGCTTAAAGAAACAGACAATGTTTAGTGTCATAGAACTAGTACATTTACATTTATGCATTTAGCAGACGCTTTTTTGAAAGCAACTTATAGTTCTGGAGTAAACATAAGCAGTTTGCAGTAAACATAAACTGCAGTTGGCTAATGAAACATAGAACAACCTTACACCCATCTGGTATCCAGTGAAGTTTGACCAGAAGTGGCCTTCATAGAAGCTATACCACTGATGTGGTCACAAGGCCGAGAGACTCAAGTTTGCATAAAAACCTTGTAACTGGGGTGCAGAAAAATGGCTGCAGGTGCTTTGGACAAATGAGTCACATTTGAATTATTCGGCTGCAGCGGGAGGCAGTTGGTAGAGAGCATGCAATTAATGAGTATCTGCAGGCCTACAGAGACGATCTGCAGTTCTTAAAAATATTTGCAACAACCTATTTTTTATTTCTCCCAAAATACATGCAAGTGTATTTCAACAAAATATTGATTTGATTTAGATTTCTCTTATGTTCACTGTTTTGTTTATTGAACATAATGCTTCCATTTTTGAAAGCATTCTTACATTTTTCACACCTGCTTAAAATCTTGCACAATATTGTATATTACCAATATATTTAGCAGTAATGTTAAAGGTGTAACAATATATTGTGACAATATATTGCAATACAAAACTGTCACAGTACGTATCGTGGAGCTACTGGAAGATATCGTCTAGGAGCTCAAGTGCATTTGCTTCTTGGTTTGATTGTGATTCTAGTTACTTCTGAAACTTCTTTACCTTGTCTTTTTGTTTTATGTAATATTTACTAAGAGAAAATTATGCTTTATTCACATTTTAAACAAGAGGGATTACAAATTTAGCTTTTTCTATCACTTAGAGTAAATTAGATGACTCAATGCAAACATTGCCCCCTAGTGGATGGATGCTCTCAAACAAATCAAACTATACCTTAGCCTTCTTAGCTTTGTGGTCTCAAAATGTTTTAAATTCCATTTTTTTCTAACGATGGTTCGGTATGTAATCTATTTCAATAGTTGGTTATAAATAGTGTAAAATATTGTAATGTTTATTGTCTTGTATACATAATATTGAGGCATGTGAGCGGAGTTTATTGTTACACCCCTATGTAATATTGTATATTTTTATTTGTAATTTTATTTATACTGTTTTGCCCAAAAAATGCAACTCCATGAGCTCAAACACATCATTCAAGTGCAATTACATGGTACATACTAGTCTACATTGAATAATAGTAATAAAAAAATAGTAATCATCTTCTTTTTTGTTTAAACCTAAGCATTTTTCAGGAATGAAGTAGAAAAGTGCTCCCAGGAGAGGTATTATCAAACAACAGCCGGTGTCGTGTGAGAAAAACAATGGCAATTTGTTGGCGATAACAAATGGAAAACGATGAAAAACAATGATTATCTAACAAGAGACCACTGCAAGGTCATAATTCTTCCGTCTGTGTGGCAGAAACCCAGTAATATCACTAAATAAAACTGCAGGGGGCTTGGAAGGAATAGGAGAGATAGAATAAGACGAAGACAAAGAAGTAGAACAAGAAGAAAGAAGACATGGATATATAATGGAGTTTGATTCTGATAGAGGAAGTCAGCTTTTCCTGAGCCACAAATGCAGAAAGAGTTATGTAGAATTATGCAAATTTTCATCGCTGTGTCACCAGTGCTACTGGAAAGGAAAAACACAGCATAGCATAGCCACAATCCATGCACATAAAAGAGGAAAGCAAAGAGCAAGTTAAGGGGTGAGGACTGGAAATGGGGAGGTGCATTTTTGTTTTAGGGCAGCCCTTTCAATAATGGATTGGGTTCACATAGTTGGTCAGAAAAAGAGCTGTGTTGTAGTGCCAAGTCGTTTCCAGAGAGGAAAGAAAAATCTATGATTCACAAAGCACGATTTATTCAGTGATAATTATCTATTCGTCTGGTTGATACTAATGAATGAGGTTTATTTAGGTGACCTAGCTCAAAAATTGATTTCGAAGAGCCCAGGGAATTACATTTAAATGAGAAAATTACACTCTTGATATTGTGTTTCTGGTTTATTTATTATTCTCATAGACATTTGAATTTTTATTTGTCACTATTTCTGAATATGTTTTGATTCCAAATGGAAAGCAAAAAATATGTCCAGTGTAACTAAAGTGCAAAGGTTTTCAACTGTTTATCAATATATACATTTTATTGAAAAATATGACAAATTTCTTTATTCGAATTGGTGCTGTTTGATGTTGTTATTGCATAAGTATATTCATTTTTGCGATTAACATTAAAGTTAACCGATTATTTAACCGATACATGGTGTCAGTTCGTGAAAACACTCAACAGTAGAACTTCAAATCATTTCTTGCGAGTGTTTGGTGTCAAGATGCAATATGAGAACACAGACAATATTCTATGCAATTCTGTTTAAAATTCTGCAGTGTGAAGTCCTCTGTCACTATCGACGTATTGTGCAGTGTGAATTCAGCAACGACTGGATGCTGCCTCAGACAGTCCTGCAGTGTGAAAGGATCTGTGACACGACTGCTCTGAAAATCGCGCAGTCTGGTTTACAGAGGAAAACACAGCTGTCTTTTCCAACTTTGGGGACTGAGCAAACATTTAAAATTTAGTCCATTATGTTCAGAGTATTTTTGTGCCACCTTTAAGGTCTGCACTGTTTTTTTTCTGAGGCATTTATTTTGCATGTGTGTTGTTTTTCAAAGAGTTGCTGTTTGTAAAGAATGCTCTACAGCTTTTGTTGTTGTCTTTTTGTTGTCTGCAAAGAAAGATGCGCATGTCTGGCTTTTTGATGACCCAATCCGTGATCATTCATCTCTGTCATGGCACTGCATTATTAAAAAATTGAGGTACTAAAGATAGCTGAACCGAGGCATGCCATATGGTGTCATTTTGAGTGAAAATTATATGTTTCCTAGGTTATGTTTAAAAACCACAGTTTCAACACTTCAGACAGATTTTTCCCTCACATTTTAGCATGGCACATCTATTGGATTTCTATAATTATTTATTAGTTGAAGTATTTTAATGTTCTAACCTGAATAGAGACACTACTAAAAGATCCCCCAATGACTCCAGCGATAGCCAGCGGACTGTCCTCTTGAAGAGCATATGATCCATCAGGACAGATGAACTCTGTATCATCCACCTTTGTAAGTGAAGCTCTGACAAACTCCAGCGCCTGCTCTAGAGCGTATGTGTCCCTTGAGCATGTGTCCAGGATGTGAACGCCCAAAACGACTCCAGGTAACAGCCCTACATCCTGATTGATCTTATCAATGGCAAAGAGCATTGCCTCCAGCCTCTGAATCCCACGGTCTTCATTTATCCGACCACATTCGTCCATGCCCATGCCCTTCTCGTGGATGGGGAAGAGACCTCCCAGAACCAGGTCCCCGTCTATCTTGATTTCTCTCCTTGGGGAATCTCCTCTGGACTTCAGGATGCCAGCACCCAGCAGTACCAGGGTCATGCCGAGGAATATGGAGCTCATAATTTGAAGGAATAGGACTGAGGTGGTGGAATGATCAGGATGGGCAAAGAGGGTGAAAAGTGCGTGTTAGGGAATTGAGCGAGGCATGAAGGGGCAGAAGGGCGCTCCGTCTCATGGAAATCCACAGCATCAGGTTCAAACATTGAACTGCAGACAAACAGAAAGATAGGAAGAAACACAATTTCACTGAAACTCAGATCCCTTTATGTTAATGAATTAAAATAAATGGCAGAATAAATATGATCATTCCAACAGAACTGATGCAATCTCTGCTTTTGTTATTAATGTAAATGTGAGTTGTCTGCATGACTTTTCTACCATGTATGAAATGTTCTTTATAAATAAACTTACCTTGGCTTGCCTAATCATATCTCTACAAAAAAAGACAAAAAAATTAACACTTATTCGTGCTCTTGAGGGGAAATACCAAGGCCCACCAAGATACATCATCCCTTTCATTTATCCTGGGAATGGAACACTACAGAAATGCTCCAGCAGTGGATCTACTTAAAGCTCTTCACCCTACCACCCAATAGAGGATGCTAAGGCAGTTGTTGGCAGTTGATGTAAGGCAGAACATGTTGTCTCTGTAGATAGCTAGAGCAGGAAGTAGATTGAGTTGTACATCGAGAGCTTTGTCTTTTGATACAGCTCCTTCTTCACCATAAAATATTGGTGCATTGACTTGAGTTCCATTTGAATTCCCTAGGACCCCAAGATGGATTTGAATCACACTATTTTAGGCAGGATGGAACCCCAACCTGATGGAAGCAAGCCAACATTATGATTTTACTTGAATGGTATAAACCATTATGCTTGGAAAAGATCATGCAGGACCATGGAAGCCAAGTCACTTTTTCCAACACCAAACTCTCTGTTTTTTTGGATCCTCTTTTGTGTACATGTGCGAGCTCATGCAGGTGCCTTTCACAAAGTCTTATCACAAGGTTTGAAGCGTGGAATTGAGCTGTATCCCTTGGTAGCTCTGAATCACTCGGATGTCGCTTCACTGGAAATAAGCCAGAAAACAACACCACACTATAATCCCCCAAACCAACCAACAAGTCAGCTGGCACAACACAGTAAGACATGTACTGCTCTGCTGGCAACCATTCTACTTCGACTAGCTAAAGTATGATTGATTATCTCGAAGGCATCTTCAAATTGTGCATTCTTTAGCTATAACCACTTCCTTCTGAGGGAACAATGGGCAACATTAGTAACTTAAGGGGTTTTGTGGAAGAAAATGTCCAAGTTATAACTTAAAAAAGGTACCAAAGACCCTGGTCAGCCAGCATTAAAAAAAAAACAAATACAAAATAAAAGTGGAGAACCTGTGAATCAGAAATGCCAATTATCTCTAACTATCATTTGATTTAGAAGTAGAACAGTTCTAGTTTCCGCATACAAATATTTGGGATGCAGCTTTTCAAAGATGGGTCCTCCTTGAATCAACTGCAGTCAGCTGAAGAGACTTTACTTCAAGCTGCTTATATTTTGTATTTAGCAAGGTCATTTGTTCCCTGTAATCACAGTGCTCTGTTTACAGTTGAAAGAAAACATTTTGCAAAAGCAGTCAGACAGTTAAACAGTAGGCACACAGTGGCATCCACTGGAAGGAGACAAGGAGGTGGCTTCAGTATTGAAAATACATATATTCAGATCAGACGAATATCGCTAATTTGAAAGGAAATAATCAGTGTTAGCAGAATCATAGCTCTTATAGGCCATAAACATCACCAGCATGGAGGAAAGTACCAATGATCCTTAGCACTCCGAGATGAGGATAGTGAGGGGAAGCAGGATACCAGACTGGAGTCAGCAGAGCAGGATGAATCTTGTGGAGAGTATGAAGGAGCAGAGATTTCTGAGAGACACAGCAATGGAAAACAGGAAGCAGGAGTAGAACCAGACACTCAATGTTTCTCAGTCAGTGTGAACTGTAGATCTTACAGTTTGGGAAGTGCAGAGAGGATTTTGCTGAGGGGTTGAGAGTGATTGTGATTGGGTTGTTGTCGGGAGTGGTGAGTGATTGGGGACTGCCTGTGAATCCCTGGTGGAATTTCACATTCAATAAACAGAATGATTATATCTAAACTTTTACTGCAAATAACAGCCAGCTTTTTTCACCTCCCCAGCACCTAATCTTCTTTGAAAACCAACAAATGGATTTTTTTTAAATGGTTTTCGCTTTATATCTCCTGCAGAAACCAACACATAGATGCATTAAAAGTATTAATGGTTTCATGTTTTTCTTTCTACACATCGAGCCTAGGAAGCTAAATTGTTTACAATTAGTTGATTAGTTTGATTAGTACAAAATGTTCAGTGTGATGAGCTGTTGATTGTGCTGTGATTGGTTTAACGGAGTTGTGGCGTTTTGTGAAAGAAGCTGACAAACCAGGATAGCATTACACAGCAAGTATTGAAAAATGATTTTGGGCTTTTCAAATATGAAAAAAAACACTTTACATTTGGCACATTTGTTTTTTCGGTTGTTTTTTTTTTGGAACCAAACTCCCTGTTTTGAAATTGAAATACTATTTAAGGGATTTACTTAAGCAGCAATTTAGAGAAATGTAATTTATTTCTCTTTATTTGAATAATTGATTTAAAACCAGTGGTTTCCACCTAAGGTCGACAATGTGGTGCAGTGAATAGTACTGTGGCCTTCCAGTTAGAAGGTTGCCTGTTCAAGGCTCACCGGTGACCTTCCTGGAATGAGTTCTCTCTGCGATTGCGTGGGTTTCCTCCGGTTCTCCGGTTTTTACCCCACATTCCCAAAAACATGGATCAGGTTCATTGAATAATCTAAATTCCCATTAGCAGTGAGGGTGTGTGTTGCCCAATGATGGACTGGCGACCTGTCCAGGGTGTACCCCTGCCTCTCGTCCAATGTGAGCCCTTGACCCGGGCAGGAAACAGATGAAAGGTTGACAGACTTTCAATGCCACAGATGAAATGTACTATCTCAGATAGTAGGCCTATACCCTCCTCATTCACTCTCTATTACTTTGTTTAATTTGGTCACCAGTCAATTTAGTCAATCATAAAAGTTTCATGACCGGAACTTTGATTTAAGAACCTTCTTGTGTAACGTAATGTAACGTTCAGCACACAGTGTTTGTCATAGATCTAAACCTTCATCAGCGGTGTTGATTTAACACTGTGAATCTGACCATTGTCGTTAGGAGAACAGCTATAGCTAGTTAGAAGGTGTTTTGAATAAAAGTTCTTAAGATACAGGGGCGTCACGGTGGCACAGTGAGTAGCACTGCTGCCTTCAAAGAGAAATTTACAGAACGCTAAAAACGTGGCATTTGATAACTTGAGAAGGAGCTCTGTGAACTGAGCTGATCATCAGATCTGAAGACAGGTTTAAGCCTCTTCATATTTGCAGCAAGTGAAACTATGCACAAGACAGCTATCTTCACATTCTTTTTGATCTGAGGACTAAGAAAAAAAAAACTGAACTCCTCACAAACTTTTCTTTGCTGCAGTGTGAGAATTGGGAGTGGGTTTACAAGGTGTGTGAGACCATGACTGGTTTCCGCAGCTCTGGCATTTATACAAAGGCTTGCAGCCTGGCTTGGAGATGGCTCTGGAGCTGGATAAAACTCAAGAGCAGTGATGCTATCTGCAGAGCACAAAGCAGAACATGCAGGCCTCTGGCAGCATGGCATTGATGGCAGATTTTCTCATTATCTTCTTCCAGAGTGACTGAGTTTGCTGGCAAAACAGCGACAATAGCAAAAGCTCCATGCCCATCACTAGTTTAAAGTATCTTCACTTGCTCATGCTCTTCCCCACTCTATCGCAAAAGAGGTCAGCAGGAGGTGTGGAACATGAGTCGTCTCTGCTTTGAAGACAGACTCATGGCCTCTTTAGAGGTGGACTGGTGTTTTAGCACCCTCATCAGCCGAGAGGAAACAGACGAACCCCTCTCTCACTCTCAAACACACTGATGCTGAACAACCGACAAAACACACTCCCTCAAATCTGGCAAACAGCATCTCTGAGGGTCAGGCCAGAGTGAATTATTATGAAATAGAGTTCAATTAATCAATCAATTTACATGTAGGATTTTATCTATTTGTTTGGTTATTTTATTTTTTCATCCAAAGTGGCAGAGCATTGAAAAAGCACACTTGATAATTAAAGCTTTTCCCTGATAATCAAACCCAAGACCCCAGGGGGTTGCTAGCACCATGCTGTACTGAACTTTTTATTTTCCCGTTTTTATTCATTTGTCCTGCACTAATCTTTGATCGGATTTAAACATCAATCAAATAGTCTGGTGTACCTTTCATCCACCATTTAGTAATATAAAGTGTTCCATAATTATATTAAAACAACAGCAACACAACTAATAACAACAAAACAATTATTAACAACAACATTAACTAGATGGCTAAAGTTTGAACACAAATTTTGATGTTGGCTTGACTAAGTGGTGTTTACAAAAATGCAAAAATGGTATGGTTGCCATTGCAGCAGTTGTGGTTGCCGTGGATCGGGTCACCGATACAATATATTGTTCTTTATATTACTATGAGCAATATAAAGAACCCCCCAAGTCTCTATTATTTTCCTAAGCTGAGATAGAGATCATGCCTAAATGGTTGCTATGGTAAACAGTCTAGTTGCTAAGGAGGGGTCAATGGCATATTATAACATTCCTCATGTCAAATTGAAGAACATAAACCAACCCCTATGTTTTTCCTAACTTGAAATAGTGATATGTCAAGTTGGTTGCTAGGATAAGCAGTGTAGTTTCCATGGAGGAAATAATATAATGTTCTTCATGTCAATAAGCCCACATGTCTCTATTATTTTATAAATTTGGGTATATGGTTGTTTTAGTAAACAGACTGGTTGCTATTGGTTATTATTGTTTTTCTTAATAATTTTTACCTTTGCAAATTTAAACCAAATGCTGCGATTTCTAATGGATTCGTCTGTATCTAATTTCCCTTCAGTGTGGCCCTGGTTCCAATTAAACAACAAAAGAAACCAGTGTAGAATTATGCAAACATCTAGCTTCATCCTCTGCTCAAGGAAAACAAACCGAATGACTCTATTCCCTTTAAAAAAACACAATGCTGTTTGTTTGACGTCACTCCCTTATTCTCTCTTTTTCCCGCAGCCAATTTCCTCCGACCACCTGTCATACACTGAAAGCGGTTTCATGATCCAAACAATTCCAGATGGACAAAGTCCTGCTTTCGTTTCTTCTTCAAAATCATGATTCTGTCAGAAATGCATCTGACAGCATAGGTAAAAGGGCTTTGAAACTCTTGTGCGGTGAATTGTATATGCCATATATTTTTAAAATAAAAACTAAAAAGTTACACCATGATCACATATATCTTTTTATTTTTGGTTTAAATAAAACTATAACAATTTGCCATGTGATACACATTTGGTAATTTGTTAGAGGAAAAAACACCTACACCATAAATTAAATATATTAAATATATTCAATATTAAATATACGAATGAGCAGCATTACCTTCTTTTGAAAAGGGAGTTACTGGAATCTATTTATTTCAGCTGTAGCCTTTCTTGAATACCTTTTTGCAAACAACTTCATGACAAACCTGACATTTTGAAAGAAAATACAATTTCGGGTAGTTTTTACTGCAAAAATTTCACAGACAAAATTTAAAATCCATTCAAAAAGTGAAACTTATATAATGTTACATTAATTAAATAAGGATAGGCTAATTTCATGTGTGTCTTTATTTTATGTTCCCAAAAGATAATACAAGGAGGGCAAGACAAAAGGTCCTTGCAAAGAAGCTGCTGTTTACGGAGCTCTGTGTCCAAGCACATCACTAGAGCTTGGAATCCCTTGAAAGGATTGTGAAACAAATCCATTAAAAAATGTGGGGAATTTTTTTCAAAAAGTGCAGCTGGATCCAGCGATTCAAGAACCACCGCACACTTATGCTAGTCTCCCTTGAACAAACAACGTCGTGAGAAGCGTCTTACCTGGACTAAAGACAAACTAGTTTTCCAAAGTTATGTTGTAAAATTTGCATTTCCTTTGAAAATCAAGATCCCAGAGTCTGAAGGAAGAGAGGAAAGCAACAGAATCCATGCTGCTTGAGATCCATTATAACGTTTTCAAAGGCATTGATGGTTTGGGGAGCAACCTATGATCTCAGAAGCTAGGATCCACATGGACTCCATGCCATGCTGCATTACTAGTTATTCAGGAAAAATGAGAAAACAATCTTCTGTGAAATTTGTGAAAAATGGGCTGCTTTCAGAATCTCAGTGAATTCCAGTGTGTTGCTGGAATGGCGACATTTCCTCACTACAAAATGTTCCATATTCAGCTGTCCGTGATACTGAAATAAACAAAGAAACAAAACAAATACAAAACGGAAGCAATTAGGAATAGCAGCAACTAAGCCAAACGAAAGTGGTAGGCGAATAAATCCACAGGGGGTGGTTACTGATTTTTCAAACTTTCGACAGTAATTCGCCACATTGTCTCATGTGGCCTTTAGGTTCTCAAGAATAGTGCACAGGGAGCATCATAGAATGGATTTTCCAAGGCTGAGCAGCTGCAACCAAGCCATGTGTAACAAATTTCAATGTAAAGCATCAGATGCAGTGGTGTGTATCCCAGCACCAATGGGCTCCAGAGCAATGGAGATGTAATCTGGAATCGTAAATCACTTGCTCATCTGAATATTTGATTGGTGAGTCAGATTTTTGGACTTGCCAGAATTGATGGACATTTTTTAGTGAAGGGTGTTTTTTTTATTGTGTGGTGTTATTTTTCATCACCAGAGTTCCCTAAGATCCATTGAGAAGTTCTCTGAATGTTTAAACACACCAAGATATTTTTTTTTTGACAATTCAATATTGCCAGATTGGTTGGGCAGTCTGGAGATGGGCATCTACAGTTCCAACAAGGCCTGTGTCTTAATCCAAGGCCTGGACCATGCAGAGTGTGGATTTGTGATCAGAATGAGGTTAGACGGTACCATTTACCAATGGTTGATGCAGCCTTGCCTAAACCCTCCCAAGCTGTGGCCTCTAGAGCCTGGGTAGGCTGAGTCCCTAGAGCGATCCAAAACCTGGATTCAGACACAGCTCTTGCTTCAATTCATTGCACCAATACATTAATAGATGGGCGACCAAGGCACTTAGAACCATTGATGGGCACAGAGCTTTTGCTATTGTCATTGTTTATGGAGGAAAACACAATCTTTATGGAGGAAACCATTGGCAGGGAAGAAAGACATAGAGTCCTGATCTTGACATCTTCTGCAAGAATTGTCCAATCCCCCCTCCCCCCAACAGAGTTGGTTTTACAGTTGTATAAACCCAATGGATTAGGAATAGAATGCCACTGTAGATCATACTTGTGAGAAAATTCTTTTGACTATGGGGTGTATGGGTTATTCATATAATCTCCTGATATACACACTTATGGAACCTTATCCCACCTCACATTAAAGTCAGAATTCTTGGAACATTTTCGACAGGATTCTAGTTCATCGTAGGCCCAGCATCCTCAAAATTCCCACTCCTTCTTTTAGTCACAAATCAGTCTGAAATGCACTTTAGTTTAATAACATTATCTATTTATTTCTACAATTACTTGATATAGTCATTATTTTCTTTTCCAGTCAAGAACCGAAAATGGTTAAAACATAATATTTAAGGCACTTTTTTAAATCAAACCGGGTGTTTTGAATTAAGTAGGACACGATCCCCCTATTGTTTAATTTTGATTTCATATATAATGTTTAGTTTTCAAAAATGTTTTTAGTTTTGATATTTTTGGTTTTTCCAAACATTATAAGAGTTTTGACACATACTCTGTGAGGAAATTCAAACTAAAATGTGACAAAAGGAGAAATCGTCTTTTAGTTTCATGTTATAGACCCCAAATCAGGGCCATCATTGCCATCTAATGGTAAAAAGAAGGGATAACCCTTGGAAGTACAAGACCTGTGATATGGCGTGTGCATTTCAAAATTCTGGCTAAAAGTTGTTGAAAATGTTTTGACCTCATCTTTGTTTTTGTCTAACAATTTAGATTTATGTTATTAAACATAAAAACTATTTGTTCCCAATTTTTAATACTAACATTTAATACTCTCATTTATGTACAATTTCAGGTTTGTTGTGTAATTATTGTCTAATATAATGAAAACAATATGTGTAAAACTTATACGGTTGTACTAAAAAATATTTAATTAAGCATTGCCACAAAAACAAACAAAAAGCTGTTTTAAAGGTAATTTTCATTCATGCATTTTCCCCCTCATCTCTTTCGGGCTCATGGAGGTTTGCTGGTGCCAATCCTCAGTGCACATTGGGTGAGAGCCAGGGGTACACCCTGGACAGGTCGCCAGTCCATCGCAGGGCAACATTCACACAAAAGGGGAATTTAGATTATTCATCTAACCTGCTGCATGTTTTTGAGATTGTGGGGGAAACCAGATTGTGCCGCTATGAAGTTTATTTATTAGAGCAAAATGTAAAGTAGTAAAAATTTCCAAAAAGAGCCCAGAATTCTTAGAGTTAAGCTAACATGCAAAGTCAATGTTCCTTCCAACTCCCCAGGATTAAAACTAAATAAACCAATATGATCGTCTCATTACAAATTTCACACAAACCGATTTACATCAGGAAATGACAGTCTGTGATTGGTTGAGGCATTTAGACGTATATTTGATAACTTGTAATGTGAAGTAGTGCCTTTGATGTGTCGTCATCTTTTGTGAGTGACTCCTCTGATGATGAAACATACCAAGATCGCCGGAGTCTTAACCAGCAAACCAATCGAGTCATCTGACAATCAGTAGGGACATCAAGGGAGGGCATTACCACAGTGCACTACATTAAGCTAGAACATGCTTTCAGAAATGGAGTAGATGACAAATTACACAAGGAGGACGATTCAAGAGCTTGTGTGTCTGAGACGTTATGCTGCTCATTATGAGCCCAACTGCACTGCAGAAAACGATGGCTGTAATATTTGCGATGTCACCTTTAGGTTTCTCTGCAAGGATTTTGAAGCTAAAAGTGAGCAGAGTCAGCTGTTTCCGTCTTAAAAGTGCTTCATGATAAAACTCAGGGGTGTCGCTAGACCCAATTTACTAGTGCAGGTGCCCCAGTAAAACTCATCAGTTCCCGAGTAAAATCTCAAGGTCGGTTTAAATGCACATATGTGTAACAACCAAATCAATGCCTGTAAAGTATGTCTTTATGTCTTCATTACATTTGCGCCAATGACCACAATGTTTCAAAGGTACTTTAAGCAGGTTCCCATAGAAGGATGGTAGCTGTGCCAAGATAATTGAAGTGTGATGGCACGTGTTCTAGTACAACTTTATGCGCAATTTATACTTCTGCGTCAAAACACCAACGACCGCACCTATCATGATCCATGGTGAAGAATCTGGAACCCTGCATACAGGCAGGAAGTGCAGCAGATGGAAAATGGATCGCATTATGAGAAAAAAAGCTAATGTAAACAACCGGTGTGTAATGTATCAGTGACAATACTGTGTTGTTTTAAATGTTATTTCTATTAATGGCATGATTAATAATTGTTTTGTAAAGTGTGTTTGACCTCATTTACTTAAACGGAAATACCCCTTATCAGTTCTCATTACAGAAATAAATAGTTATATAAGGTGGGCCTCAAAACATTAGCCATTTTTTCATCCAAAGCTGCAAATGAACTTTAATAACCTATAAAATAACATATTTGCGAATAAAGAAAAAGAACCATTTTCATTCAACATGTGCATTTTTTTATAATCGGCCTAAAACTTTATCTAGCTCAGTTTTGCACATAATTTTATTTTTGTGTACATTTTCAAAATACATAGGCATCTCCGCGTTTGGAGGGCAGAAACATCACTACCGTTTTGGCTTTCACAATGTCTACTGTTCTGAGCTCTGTATAAAATTTTATAAAAAAGCATAATTTTTAGGTTTTTAATAGTATTTTATGTATGTTAGCCTAATTTAAACATTATTTTATATTTAGATATAAAGTTCAGTCAGGAAACATGTTTTATTAGAAACTCATTTGATTGACTGATGGAAACACTTTAGTCTTTTGGTCAGAATTTCACTTTTAGTTTAAATTAAAAGCATTCATTGTATCGCATGACTACAATACATTCAGTAAATTTGACTTTATACACCATTCTAGGGCATGACATTGTGGAGCAGTCTTGGAATTTCTGTAATCTACAAGAAAATGATAATACACATCTAGACACCAAATGCAAGAGAAAGAATATTTTTATATCCATTTAAATGTGATAATCTGCAACAAAATTGCGAAATTATTGATTCTTGATTCCGACTCCCGATACTTTCTTTTTGTGCACACGATGCTGAATGGTTACAGATTTGGAGTAATAAAAACGAGTGTTTCTATTGAATCTCTACAGTGTATGTTTTCAAGCATTTGGGTTGGTGTAAGGTATGGACATTCCAAGTAAATGATAAAAGAATCTTACTTTTCTCATCAACCTGGCAAAACATATTTTATAAACACACACTGCACATATTTGTGAGAATATAAATGTAAATATTACGTCATTGTTTGCACAGAGTTCCTTCCTTTTTCAAGTGTATGCTTGTGTTTCTGTGTGCATGTTGTGAGAGAGGCTGTAGGGGAGCTTTCCCATTATTGAAGCGGATCTTCGAGAAGAGCTAAAAGATCCACTTGAGTTCTTCATAGAGGGGGGTGGTACAAAGCTTGGAAACTGGCATCAAAATACAGACACATGCCCATTGAACCAACAACCCCCACAAATAGAAGTAGCTATTCAGAGACATAGAGCTCTTCATTTGTTTCCCATGGTGTAACAGAATTGCGGGAATGTTTACAATGGTTAAAATGAACCTACTCCGTGGTAGGTTCACTTTCAAGAGAAATCAAAATGCTGACTTTTATTTTCAACAGATCACAACAGATTTTTTTAATTAAAAAGGGTCCTAAACCTACAATGTAAGGTTCTATTTGAGGAGCCAATCATCAGCAGTTTCCCTTTAAATAAGAGGGCCAATAGGAACCAGTTTCTTTGTGATGTCTCGGAGCTCAGTTTGAATCCATGTGGCCAAAAAATGGAACGTTTCACACAACAGGATGCTAAACATCAATATTTGTTTTTAATTAAGGGAGTATCTTGTAATTGATTACCATGTAAGTAAAAAAGTGAAGAACAACAAACAGCTTAGCTTTAATCTCATCATCATCCAAATCTCACAACCTTTTCTCTGTCTACTTGCAGCATCAACAGAGAGGCCTCTCTCCCTAGACACTTTCTTTTCTTAGGGAATACAAAGGCATTTCCAGGCCAGTCAAGAGACATAGTGCCTCCAGCATGTCCTGGCTTTTCCCAGCAACCTCAGCTGGCTTCTCTCAACATGAAGGAGTAGAGGCTCCTGATGGAACTCCTCACCATATCCCTGTCCACTGTCACACTACAAAGAAATCTCATTTCTGGTGCACGTATCCAAGATCATGACCTTAGATGAGAGTGGTAACCAAACTCCATTTTCACCATGACAGAAAGGTTTATCAATTCAATACTCCTGCAGCCATTGCTCCAATCGTTCTCCAAAGCACTTCATACTTTCTCGTGAACAGGCCTCTAAACATGAAAACCCCTAAACTTGAGGTAAGACACAAGGTGAAAGCCACCTTTTCCATTATCTTGCACTCGAAGGTGCTGATTTTTATCCCTCCCACTTCCCACACTGGTGCTAAATGTTCCAGTTTAATAAAACCAACAGACCATCATGTACAAAAAGCAGAGAAGCATCACCCCACAACTTGGGGTGACATGGGTAAAACCAATGTCAACGGGACCCAAAATATCCATTTCAATATTGTTAATAAAATAATGCTACATTTATATATGAATATAACAATTTCTTTGTGGAAAGATTGGAACATAATTTATGTATGGGGTTAATTTGACATGAAGAAAAACAATTTCAAACAATTTATCAACTCCTGCCAAAATGAGCAAATCAATGTAAGCTACAAATCAGTCACATCAACGTTTTTTCCAACTGTCCCCATAGACCCTCCTCTAAGTTTTTTCATTTCAAGTATATCATTTTCCATTTATGGTGTAATGAAAAAAATATTTTATGTTTTGAACATGACTGACAACATCTCTGTAACTATTTTGATAACATTAGCAGCACTAAGTCTACCCTCTCATACAAGTGGGGAGCTGGACCTTAATAATTGTATTTTTTTGCAAGATAATGTGTCTGCTGGTGGTTGAGAGACAACAGGCAGGTCAAAACAAGGAGTCTCTTTTTCATCTGAGGAGGATACCTCATAACCAGGGTCTTCCTCAAGATTATTTTAACATATAAAATTATAGTGCATAATATATAATCATAGCATATTATAGTGACCTCAACATCAATCAAAGCAAATATGGATATTTTTTTTAATATTTCTATTTATATTATGTTTTATACAGCTAAAAGACCCCCGGGTTAAATTTAACCCAAGTAAAAGCAATGTGACAAAATGTGTACAGGGCATTAACAAAATAATAGCATGTTAATTTTAAGTTCTATCTATTAAATTAGGAGAAGTTGTTCTATCTGAAGCAAAAAAAAAACAAAACACATTCGTACATGTACATACGGTAAATGCTAAATTGGGCTCCCAATGATAATAGGAGGAATAAATAATACAGTTCATATCTGCAAAGTTACATCACTGCATATAATTTGTAAAACATATTTGCTTTGTTAATGTTTGGACATTTTATAGGGTGTATCAGCATTTTATATTTTGCAAAAGAAACTATGCTTTCAGGTAGTTTAATTACTCTAAAATCTATTGATTAATGTAGAAAACGGTTACAATTATATTTGTCTGCAATGTTTAATTAAATCCTACAAAATATGAACAATTACAAAACTATATAGGCTACATCAACAATCCAAATTAGTTGCATAATTTACACAAATGAAATGTTACATGGAAATGCAGTTTTTACTACTGGATATTTTTTTCATACACCAATTACATAAAACTAATAAACTTGCTGCAGATTTAAGAAACCCCTTTGAGCATCCATAGTGGAGAGAAACAATTAAATATTAAAAGTGCTTCCCTTACAACTGTAAGGCCACTGATCCATAAACACGGCTGAGTCTGTGCTATAGCGTAAAAACTCCACACACAGCAAATCCACGGATTTCAACAAGACAAAGTGACCTACAGAATAAATGTGTTTTATTGAGTTTTTTTGTGAGAAACTGGAACCTGTCATGGATGAGTTTGCCATTAATTGCATTAAATGGGATAAAATTTAAATGGGAGCAAGTGTTTGTCAGGATGCTGTGACCCTGCAGTGAGAGAAACGTTATCAGGAGGCAAACTGATCAGTGACTAATGCTGATAAAATGCTAAATGAATTTAGCCACAAAGACTATCTACTGACACAATCTGCTTAGCTACAAGTCTACTCAAACTGTCATTACCATTAGAAACATAATGATGGTACCTGTTTATTTTCGGATATATGACCTCTAGTGGTGAAGCATTACATAGCATTCTTTTAAAGGAGTCATGAACTGTATTTTTTTTTTACTTTGTAGTGTTCATGAATGTCTAACATGGACATAGCACTTTTGATTTAGCTGAAATATAAAACCCACCCATTTTCTTTGAATGTTAAATCCTACAGGCTTCTTACTAGGCTACCTTCACTTTAGCGCTTCTGTCTCATCAGCCAATGGTTGACATAATCTTCCATTTCCTGGCTCACTCCTTCACGAGTAGGCACTAAATTACGCCTAGGATATGCAAACCGATTTGGTGGGTTTAGGCAGGGTGTCTGAAGGAGGGCATTAGGGTCTGTAGGCGATCGAAGACCCCCCTAGCTTGAATAGAGAGGTGGATGTTTTTTTTTTCCAGTTGGTCATCAGAGAAACTTGGGAACTATCAGATGAGGATAATTTGGTTGACTTAATTGATTGATTTTCTCCATGTACTGCTCCCGAACTTTGTTAAAAACAAAGTGACATGGTCACACTGGCACTATTCAAAGCCACCCAGGACGTTTGTTTAAAATATATCAGCAATAAATGATTAAAAGAGTCACTCAGTGCTCTGTCGGGTGGTGGGTTGTGCTGAGTCAAGTGGTGCGTGGGTTTCCAGACCTCTCCTGTGTTGGTGCATCCACAATGCTCTGGGTTCTGGGATGCCTGGATCCATGTGCCCGGTCATCAACCACTTGTCGGAATATGAGCGGTCCAGTGCCAGGCACACTCTTCCAGCAGATAGGAATCTAGCTGAGCCCCGGTGACCCAGCTGCCCCGGCGACACTTTAGACCCGGCTGGTGGGCACCTCCTGGGCTCCTACAGCTCCCTGATGGCATTTGCGGCCTCCGTTGCTGCTCCCGGCAGAGGGAAATAGTCCGAATGGTGTGACTCCACTCTACTTGGCTGCGTTGCATATAAGTGCGCAGACAGATGAATTACACCTGGGAGAGCTGATCAGCCCCGCTACTTAGTCACACTTGTTAAAAGTGTATTTTATTCACTTTTTTTTAGAAATGGGTTAAATGTAAAGACAGAGATGCATATATAGTGCATCACTAGATTTAAAACTGGAGAAAAGCCGTTAAAAAGCACATTTTGATCCATGAAAATATTACTGTAGCTTTTTTGTTCTAACACCTTTTGGTTTCTCATTTCACGACCCGGGTTTTGGCTGCAAACGGCACTGAGAGGAAATATCTGCCCATTAATCTCGTTCTCTTTGCACACATTCAGACACATCGCTTTATTGATTTCATCCGTGACTTATGCAACAGAATTGCTGTTTTACTAAAAAAAAAAAAATTCTCCACTTGCGTTTAGCTCATTAGAGCAGATGTTTCTATTTTGCTTATTCGCAGTTACATTTTTTAAGTAAATACCGTGTTTACGAAATGTGTGCACCCATGCAGCATACCTATGATGCATATGTATGAATATTACAGCACGGTGATGGCATTTTAGTTTTCTACTCCATACTCTTTCCATATTAATGAATATGAAGGCAAGGCATTTGAAAGCTTGATGGGGCCTTGGAGTCTCTGACTAAAGCAGAATTTCTAACACAGCTCTGCACCCATGGGCTTCGTCGCAGGGAAAAACGCAGTCTAACAAAGGTAGACTTCCTAAGCGGAGCGAGAACACATGCGTAGGAGGAAGAAAATATAAGCACTCAGGATGCTTTAACGCATATGGTGATAAACAGCATCCGCATCACTGAGCTCGCAAATGCTTCAGCTGTGTTCACAGTGGTTTCCATGGCCGGACTTGTTTTGAGCTCTTCAGAAATGGACATTGTTGGATACATTGTGATTAAATGGGAAGAAGCGGTGTTCTTGGTTTAATTTATACAGTGATTTTTAATGTGTTGCAGAACTCTCAACACTCTCCTGACTGATGGACATAATGGGCAAGTCTAGTGGAAGAACTTATTTACATGCACTGAGCTGACCGCACTGTTGAAAGGCTAATTATTACAGCATCAGATCCAGTAGACACGTTAAGTCTTATACAAGGCCATCGTACTAATTCAAACTCCCACACACGTACACATTTATGTATAAAACGGCTCGGTGCACAAAGATGCATGCTGATGGAAAGATCCAGGCTTGTGCACACATGCATAAAATCTCAAATCCCATCAGACTCTTTGAATAATAACTTTGACGCATGCTAATTATTGTGTGCACATCAACATATGCATTAAACTCAGCGCAGATGTATGCAGTGCAGGATTTTCACAAAGCACACACTCATTTCTGCACAGTGCATTTGTGTGATCTGGAATGTTCAAGGCCAGCTCCTCCATTACAATAACAACGATGTCTTAAGTACACCCACGTTTACTCTTAGCCCATCGTTTATTTGATTAAATGTCAATCACCACATCAAAATATTCAAGAAAGTGTGCCGAAATATTATTCAATGTAGAAAAGCCAACTTTTGCTTTTGCTTCAGACTAAAAATTCCAAACGTATCTCCTCCTAAACCGCCACCAAACTTTAAACTAACCACAATTGGAGAAGTTACCAGTCTGTGCAAAACCATAGCATCACTGTGAAAAAGTATTTGAACCACAGGCTGCAGTAGGACTTAAATATTTACCATTGACTTATAATGGCTATTGAAAATAAAGGGGAACAGGCGATGAAAATATCATACGTCATACATGCAAATACAACATCATAACAGCTCCCTAGCAACCAAACTAGCAACCAGATTAATTTTCTTAAATCTATATCAGCTTTAGAAAATGTGGGCTGCATTTACTATGAATCTCAGAAAACACAGTGGACCAACACCAGCAGATGATATGGCACTCCAAAACATAATTGTCTGCGCGTCTCCTCCCATCCACTAGACTCTGGGTCATTGAATTGCAAAATTTACTGTCATGAATTCTTCGGACCACTCAGCAGCTGTCCAGTTTTTATGGTTTGTAGCCCATGTGAAATGCTTCTGACGCCAAGAGTGGCTTGACATATGTAACGTGACAACTGAAACCCAAGCTTTTATTTCATGTCTCTGCATGGTTTTTATTAAAGCACTGACACCAACTGCAGTGGAGTCATTGCGAATTTTTCGTTTTGTTTCACAATCCTCTCCACCATGCAGTTATCCCTTTTCCTAGATCTAGAGCTAGACTAAGAGACCATTTAAAGGCATTTGCCGGTGTTTTTAATCACTTAAGTATAGTGTGACACCATATGTCTTCAAAATGCAAATATTTTAATCTTCTGAGGAACTGTTTATGGAGTTTTTTATTAGTTGACACTTGAAATAGATCAGTCTTTGTGGAAATAATGTTTAATTTTTTTAATGGAATTATTGAAATAAACTACTTTATGTTTTCAAATCCAGCATCTGTTCTTCAATACTGTGCCAAAGTTTTAGGCAGGTGTGAAAAATTACTGTAAACATAGTATGCTTTCAAAAACAGAAATGGAAATCATTTTTTTTATCAATGAACAAAATCAAGATTTAGTGTGGAACGTTTTCTGTGTCTGTGGCATTCTCACATTTATCTCTTCATGTAATCCCAAACACACACACACACAATATTCCAGAGACCAGGATATTGTGACATCATTTCCAGTATTTCCTATTCTTCTTTACGCTGAAGATACCTCTTACTGGATGTGGCTGCGTGTCTGGGGTCATTGTTCTGCAGCAAAATGAATTTGGGTCCAATCATACACCTCCATGATGGATCACAATCCACCCATATTCCTCAGCATTGAGAACACCACAAATCCTGACCATCAAGGAACCATCACCATGCTTAACTATTACATCTCGAAACCCCAGTTTGTTTGAAATCTTTGTCTGGGAGGGGCTTGTTGTCTTTTCCACAACCTCAGTTTGGTAGCAGTGCTTTGTTGTTTTGTGCCAAGGTGTACACCCCTTACACATCTATTTCTGTGTTCGTTATTGACTAGGTTTCAACCTACGTGACATTGATGATCAATAGCTCCTGTTTGGTCGACTTGGTGGATCATACATCTGACTATAGTCCTACAAAATCCCTGAATTTGTATTTTTACATCATCTGACTACAACTTTTGCACTCAGTGCTGTATATGAACTGGATGATAATACAAATGTGCTTTTATTTTACGTTTGTAAAAGGTAAATAAATCCCTCAGTTTCGGTAGCAGAGCGTTTTAATCCATATGCATTTTTGCAACTTTTGCACAGTTTTGAATATGAACTAGATGACAGGAATAATAGCATTCTTTGGAAATTTGATTACATTCCCATGTTCTTCAAAGTTGATCAAAACCAAATTCTGATTATATGTGACTGCTATCGCTCTTTCTTTCGCTACATATCTAGATCTTACATGACGCATTCTCTGCTGCAACCCTGGGCGACATGGACATACTTCTTCCCAAAGATGTGTTGAGTTGGATTGAAAATGCTCCCCAAATGCGTGCACTTTATTCTTTAGTTTAACTTCTCAAGATAATTTTCATTCCAGTCGAGTTAAAAAACACACCTCTGTTGCATACAAAATATCAGAACATCATCAGGCTTTACAACCCTCACACCTCACTATAACATTCACTGGCTGAACCTAACGCAACAGAGATTTTAAAATTCAGCGCAGACCCCCGACACCATAAATTATGAATCAACTTCGTCTTTTTTCTGGTTATCTTACAGACCCAGGTAAAGTCTGAAGCACACCACTGCTGAAACTGATGACTGCAAGGATGCTACAATGAGACTAATTACACGTTATTAATCGTATTACAGGAACAGTGATGGAGAAAACGGTTTAGGAGTTAATCCCTGTCTTCATCATAAACATGAGAAACCTGCTCGAGTGGAATTCAATCAGATTTCCTCAACAACTAAATGCTGCAGAAATCCGAGACACAGTCGTTGCTCTAAAGTTTTGAAATGTTTCAGTTCTCTCTTTGAGCAATGTTGTCCTCCAATTTAGGCTGAATATAACATACTACAAATGGCTTATGTCATGGATACACCTTTGCCAGAGTGCCGTGCATGTCACTTATATATAGTAATATTTATTAAATCAATTTCATATTTTTTCTTCCCAGGAGCTTACAAAGTTTTCTTTCTCTTCAGCAGTGTTACAAAGTTTGCTAAGCAGTTGCAAAATACATGTCAACAAAGAACAGATTTAAAAATGACGACGAAAAGCCAGACTCCAAGCGCATTTAAACATGCTTTTTCCATTCATTTCCCCTGCATCTCTCCAGTAATATAAAACATCAGCAGTGCTCATTTAAAATTCAGTTTGGAAGAGCATGCATTACCTTTTTTGAAGAGTCCCTTTGCTTGAAATCTTGCATTTTCTTCCTCTTTGCTGTACTTCAAACTCCGTTTGTAAGGGTCCACACGGCGAAAGCGCAGCAGAGAGCCTGACAGTGCTGCCCTCACTCATCAGAGAGAGAGAGAGAGAGAGAGAGAGAGAGAGTGTGTGTGTGTGTGTGAGCAAGAGAGAGGGAGCGAGAGAGAAATAGTGCTGTTGCTGTAGTAGAAAACACACACGTCTGGCGTTTGGGATGCTGCCTCGCCTCAGGATGCTTCTGTCTCCTAGCAACAACAATCGATCTAAAGAGGATGCATTTCTTATTGGCCAAAGAGTAAAACTCACCTTTAAACAATTAATACGTGTTGAACGCTAAAATGGTTTAAGATCAGCAGCCAGGATCATTTGTTTGGATGGATTAGAGAGAGATCAACAAACACTGCGTACGGGGGCACACGGTCAGGGTCTCAGGTGTGCTACGATTCGCCCCTTAGTCATAGCTGTCATAATTGGGTTATAAATAATGCACAGATCAACATTATCAATTGTACATAGCGTTTTTCTAAACTACGGGTTTACATGAAAGAAAACAAGTTTGGCTCCGTGCACCATGCAGCTAGATGATTTTCTTTCTGAATACAAACATCTTTCCCAGAGCAGTAATTAAGAACAGATAGGTCATGGTCATTTCAATTTAGGCAAATTGTTAAAATAACCGATTTATCTTTCGCAATCGCTCATGCTTTTTAAAAAAGCAACGCTCCTGTCTCATTAGCTGAACAAGAGATGTCTGGATTCTGATGTGCAGTTCTTGATTTTCAACACTAATCTGTGCTCTGTCATTAAAATGCAAGTATTTAAGCCCGCAGTTCCCCCCCAAATGGGCTCCAAACGGACAGAGTGAAGGCGCATACATGAGTGCACTTCTACGTGTGTTACTTGTCAACACTTATCTAAATGAAATACACAAAATGTTGGTTAACAGGGGAAATTTGTATATGGAGTGGATATACATGCACCGGCCACTTTATTAGGTACACTTGTTAAAGTGCTCGTTGATGCAAATTTCGAATCTTATATTAGGGGTGGCACAATATATCACAATACAAAAATGTCATTATACGTATCATGGAGCTACTGGGAGTTATCATCTAGGAGCTTCACTATGTAAAAAAGCATGAGAAACAACAGTAAGAGAACTCTTTATGAAAGGAATATTGTAAAAACACGTATAGGAAGAGTGCTCTTACAAGAATATTTTTGTTTTATTGCTAGTAAAATAGTCTAAGCTGTTCTTAGCATATTGACAAAATTGCTAAATTTAGTTTATTTTATATTAATGGCTTGAACATTGATTCAGTTTCAGTAAATTAATTTGGAAAAGGCTATTTTTAATTTAGCTTTTGGATTTTTGATAGCGATAAATATTGTACACAGTTAAATTAGCTCCTCTCGGAGTGCGTTTGGTCCCACTCTATATAGATTAAAACCAGCTCTGAGAAAGAGTTATTTAATTCTCTATATTCATATTTTTTTTCCAGATCTGCACAGGAAAATGCAAAAAAATTAACAATATATAGAGGGATCAAAATGAGACTGTATTTTTGATCATAAGCAAGCTAATTGAAATATAATACAAAAACAAAAGGTACACAAAAAAAAAAAACTCATCTAGATAACTCTTCTTCAGAGATGGTTTTACTCCATGTGGGGACCAAATAAAGTCTGAGTAGAGTTAATTTAACTCTTAGGATTTTTCGCTGTTTCATGGACATAGTGTGCATCGTATCGTGACTGGTGTGTATCGTTACACCCCTAGTCAATATGATCTGCTGCAGTTCAAACCAAGCATTAGAAATGAGAAGAAACATGATTTCAGTTACTTTGAATGTGGCATGGTTGTCGGTGCCGCATGGGCAGGTCTTCGTTTTTCAGAAACTGCAGATCTATTGGGATTTTCACATACAACCATCTCTAGAGAGTGGTCTGAAAATATCGGCAGTTTTGTGGGCGTAAATGCCTTGTTGATGCCAGAGGAAAATGGACAGACTGGTATAAAGCAGCAGTAAACCAAACACCACAGTCGAGGTCCGCAGAAGACCATCTATGAACGCACAACACGTCAATCCCTGTGGCGGATGGGCTACAGCTGCGGAAGACCACACACACTGGGTGCTTCTCCTGTCAGCTAAGAAGAGGAAACTGAGGCTCTAATTTGCACCAAAATAAATTTGCATTAAAAAAAAAATCTACAACAGTGAAGGATCAACTTTTTATCTGAAAAGAGAAAATGCACATGAACATGGATGGAAATGCATTCACTATGCAATCGCAATTAGCTTTTCTGTCGGAACTGTGGCACGATGGTGTGGAATTAATGGACTAACTAAGGTTTCAGATTTATTTCAACTGAACTTTTATTAGTCATATTTATTAAATAAAGTGAAATCTAACAATTTGAGGCTTCAGTTTGCTATCTCTGTTTGCTATTATCAGAAATTGTGCCCCATATCAAAAACTTAAAACTCCTGCAATGCCAAAAGCTCTGCATGTTTCCACTCTCATCTGTCAGAGATCATTTAAAAAAAAAAATAAAAGTCCTGATGCACGAGTAGGGAGGGGAGAGGGTGTGGTGGAGGGTGAGGTAGAAAGAGTTCATGAGAGAAAAAAAACAACCACAAGGATTACAAAATAAAGCTGATGCATTGATCCGTTAAATCAACATTGTTTTAAATGAACCATCTGTTTTTGCCACAGCGTCCATTCTTCTCAATGACCAATCTAAACTAGTAAAGAGGTGCACAAAAAACTGAGATATGATTACCGACATCGCTGATTACTACTCGTGCTTATTCCCTTCACAAAAGACAAAATTCCAGCTAGTGGTTATCAAATATTAGATTTATTAGACTTTTTTATTATTATAATGCCTCCTGAAAGTTTTTTCAACAAGTAAAAACCATTCCTTTTTAAAGATTTGCTTAAAACTGATTACATTCTTTTTTTCAAATCTATTCAAAACAGACAGATTGACTCAGGTGCACCTTGTTTCAACTGAACATCCATGAGATGTTTCTACAGCTTAATTGGAGTCCACCATTGGTAACTTCAATGTATTTGGCATGATTTGGAAAGGTACACCTGTGACTTTATGTTTTAGAGTTGTCAGAGCACAAACCAAGCATAAAGACAAAGAAACTGACAATAAGACTAATAAGTCAGGATTATATTAAGGAATAAATATGGAACAGTACAGAAACAGCTGCGTTGAAGGTTTAAATGAACACGGTGGCCTCTGTCATAAGTAAATAACAGACGTTTAGAACCCCCAGAACTATTTCTAGAACTTGTCACCCTTATGAATGGGGAGATGAGTCTTTGCCAGGGTGGTAACCAAGAACAAAATGGTTACTGTCTCTTGAAACAATTCATCTCTGCAGCACTCTACCAGTCAGTACTATATGGAAGTGTGGCCAGACGGAAGCCACTCATTAGTCACAGGCACATGGCAGCTGTCTGGAGTTTGCCAAAAGGCACCTAAACCAAATGTTATGCTCTGATAAGATCCGATCCAAACTTTTTAGCATGGATACTAAGTATTGTGTTTGGTTGAAACCAATTGCTTTTTGTCGCTTTTCAGTGGCTTTCAGTGTATTGTTTATGGCCTAAATGGGCTCCAGAAGTCACAGAATTTCACAGAACTGGTGAACATTTATCTCTGATTGGGGTTTGAAAAGGGGGTGTGGCAAAATGGCACTACAGCGCCACCTAAATGCATTTCAGCTTATGTTGAACTCTCAGTTTGTTGTATACAAATGAACTTCACCACACATGTAGTGTACCAAGACTTAAGTTTCCAAAATAGTCAGGAAGTCAGCTATTTTACAAAAAACCCTAAAAATTGCAACTATAGCTTGTCATACTTTAACAAACACCTCCAATCTCCATCAATCTTATCTTATGACATAAGGGATGTTAAATTGTAAAGATTTTTTGACTCAGTTAAACTGAGTGCACAGTGGCCCTCAAAATTCTGACAAACAGGAACTCAGCCACGCAATATGGAACATACAGTGTCAGTTATGGCGCTATTTAGAGGCAACATGAACTATCCCATTTTCTTCAGTTTTATATTATTTTAGTGTGTGTTTGAGGTACAATTTGGAACACTTGTATAAGGGACAATGACGTACAAAAAAAGTCAATAGGAGTGGGTTTCCAAAACTGACAGGAAGTCAGTTATTAAAATTTTGTTTGTTAAATTTAGTTCAATTCCAGGCCTTGTACTTTAACAATCTCCTCCAAGAGATTTCATGTATTGAGCAAACTCTGTCTAAAGGCCTTTGCAATGCAATGTTTTGACATCGTTGAACAGTTTGTGCTTGGTGGTATAATGAATTGTGTTATCCACCATGAAGCAGTAAGTGGTTAATAACTCTGCTATACAATATATCCAATATAGTGTCCTACAGTGTCGGTAAAAGCGCCAAATAGTGACCGCAATGAATATCCCCCTTTCTGAAATTTGGAAGAATTATGTAAGAGAGCACGACCTGCAAAAAGGTAAATTCAAGCAATTTTCCGAAATCAACAGGAAGTTGGATATTTACCAAAAACTCTACAATTGCTACTTTAGGTCATGCCAGGCTTTAATAAACTCTTTCTTTTTAGCTTTTAGCTTTTAATCTCCAAACTCCATTAGTACTCCATCAGTCTAATCTTAAGGCATATGGAATCTTTTTTGACTTTGTAAATCTTTGCGCACACAGTCAATGTGGAAAATCTGCATTTTGCCATCAATAGGACTTTGTTTTAAGTCGGTCAATGTCAATGTCTGAACATAAAAATATATTTTTTATATATATTTTACATTTCTCACTTGAATACATCTTCTAAATAGATATTGTTACGAATTGGTCACCGAAAGGCGATGTAGCTGGAGGTGCTCAAGCCCTTTTGATCGATGCTTGCAGCTTTTTTACTTGATTTTTTTTTTAGAAATGTGTGTGTAGAAATCTGAGAAAAATTGAATTTAATCTATTTTTATTTATGTAAGATGAAAAATGTGGAAAATGGCAGAGTTGACAGCACCTTCATTTTGTTTGGCAACATATAAAAAAAAAAAGAATAAATAGTTAAATGTTTCCACATTATTTACATGACTAAGCTTTGGAAAAATATGTACATTTTGTCATTTTCCAATAAAGTTAGTATTACACATTTCCATGAGACAGGTATATGGAGACTGTTCTTGAAACAACATTGTAATGGTGACCTCCAATTGTGTGTGTGTGTGCTTTTTCGTCTGTGTTGTGCATTAAATAGCAAGGGAATAGGCCACATTTATAAATACCAATCAGTGGCTGTCGCTAAACAAATGAGACTTGAGAGAAATTATTTGTGCAAGAAGCCTCTGGGGTTTGCTTTTAGACCCACCTCCTCTACATTTTTCCTTCTCTTGTTCTGTCCTCTAAAAGTGACAGATAATCTTGTGAGTCATTTACAGCTACATATGAGATTTAGAAATGTGCCACTGTTATCGCATGGGGATGCATGTTGTTTGGAATGAGTTCTGACTTCCAGATGGAAGACTTTTATGAGCATTCTACCTATGTGAATTATATAACCTCTTTGTCATTGCTTAATATCTCCGTTGAGGCATGTAATCGCTCATTTTTTTGTCCTCACTGACTATTCTGACTTCTCAGGTGGAATATGTCTTCTTTATGCGAATAACCTTTATATATAATTATCTAAAAATATGTCTTTAGGGACAGCAATACTAAAACACTGTGTATTTCTGTGACAAATTTAATTTCCTAACGTACCTTATATCCAAACAATTAAACTAATTGATCATTTGCCCACAGAAAAAGAAACGATAAATGATAAAATCTCTCCCTCCACAAAAAGTCAGTCAATTGCATAAAAAAAAAACAGAAGTCTGTCAATATGACAGATCTATTTTGTCTCATGGAAGAATTCCCGCAGTCAGCGCCTGCGGACTGTCCCCATGTCTCCTTTTGTGCAGGAGCGGATTTCGTTTTCCCAATTAAGTGATGATGATGATGATGATGATGCTCATAGAATTGCAGTGGGGATAATGGTAAGAATATCGCCGCTATTAAGATGCTAAAAGCTTGTCCCTTTTTTTAAAATGGAAACTTTAAGCTGAAAGGTTTTTTTCGTTCATCTTCCTGCCCGCTTTCAAGGGGGTCTGCTGGTGCCTATCTCCAGTGAGAGATGGGGATACACCCTGGACAGGTCGCCAGTCCACCGCGGGGCATTATTCAATGCTTTTGGGATTGTGGGGGAAACCGGAGTACCCGGAGGAAACCCATGCAAGCATGTGAAGAACATTCAAACTCTTTCCAGTAGGGTCACCGGCGAGCCTCGAACTGACAATCTTCTAACTGGCTACCCACTCAGCCACTTTGCCGCTGTTTATTTTCTGTTAAGTGTATTTAAAAATGAAATTTATCGTTTTATTCCCTTTAAATGTATTACATGGCAGATTTGTTCCATGTAACCCACTGTTTACTATGGGGTAGTTAAGTTGCTCAGAGCTTAAAGATGTGGAAAGAGTTTTATAATAAACTAAATAGTTCTTCTTTCTTCCTGACTTCTTAGCACATCATAAATTGAGATATTTATTTTTCAAAGCATGTTTTGTGACAATTATTGTTCATTAAAATGTTATCCATCACAAAGTTAGATCCTGTCCTCTTCCTCCACTCACCTGTGTTCACTTTCCAGTTTCCCCAAAATATACTCACATACATTGTAAAGGACTGCAGTCTTGTCCTATTCTTCAAGTCCATGTGAACAGGTCTGTCGTAAACTTGCCAACGAACATCTGAGGGATTCAGAAGAGGAATCAGTCCAAAATCATGCTTGACTTAACTTGTTTTTTGTAGGGGAAACCTTAAAAAATAACCCCCTGAATCAAGCGCTGTGGTGGAGCATTATGCTTTGGGAGTGTTGAAAGTTCTGGTTGAAAGAGGCAAACCTGATGGCCGCCTCATGACCTTTAATGAGTTGAGTTGTACAAGAATTGGCGGATTAGGGACATGCCACGGTTCATTAAATAGAGATTTTTGGAGGGAAGGGAGTTTAGCTTTGGTTTTGTCAACATGGGCATCAAACTCTGATGAATTAAGGTGAATATAGTGAGGTATCCCTGGTTTGATTTATCAGAATCTTTAGTGTTCAGTTTCAAAGTTCTTCCAAGTGAAACCCACAGTCTTTCTGGTGAATAATCATAGTGCTTGAGGTAAAATTCCATGTGTGGGATCTGAAAATGAAGTTGTAGGAACCCTTTAAAATCTAAAAACAAAGCACAACAATCACTTCCTAACTGAATTGCCCTTGACCTCTCTTCTCTTCATCTGAATAGAAGTTAGTGCTGTGATCAGCCTGTCAATCAAAGCTGTTTCCCAGTGTAGTTTCTCAGAGCCCTGCTGCTGGTACTGGAGCTTTGATGGATGTCTCTAAAGCAAGTCTCCTCTCCACACTGGGCCTCCAAAGAATAGAGGCTTTGTACGTTTGCATGCATGTATGCTGGACAGAACTGCTTTGTTTGGGTCAGATCTCTCTCTCCGTCTCTCTCCTCAAACACACACACACACACGCACACGCACACACAAATGTAGACACAAACATCCATACATAGTAAAGGCAGGTCTTTTGTGCTGGGTGCCTCTCAATGGCGTCCAGCTTGGTCATTTGTAAAAGAGACTATGGGAGAGAAGGTAAAAGGGGAAATTGTTAAAATTGTAGAGAAAATGAAGAGAGAATGAGATCAGTAAAAATGAGGAGATGAGGATGGATGCTCAAAATGTAATTATAAATCGATGAAAGAATGCACGCTGTGAGGAAGAAGTAATTGGTGGATGTAAAAGTAGAAAAAAATAGAGAAAATAAAATAAAATTTGAAGAATAATGTGAAACAAGGAGAATAGAAGGCAAATGTATTTAATATATAAACGTTGTTTTTAACAAGGAATGTTCAGTGAAGTTGTGAATACAATTAGTAAGAAAGGAATACTGAGGGGAGGAAGCAGAAAGGAAAAAGCAGTAAAGAGGAATGTATGCAAAATAAGTAAATAAGTAATATAAATGAGAAGAAAAACAGATGGAAAGGATTGATTGGGAAGGTTGAAGCTGCAAAGTTGTGCAGTAAAGTAAAACTGTCAAAGGGTGCTTGTAATCTAGCTCACCACCCCTTGGCGGCTAGTACTACACCTAATTTCACAAAGGTAACTCTTGCAGAAATCAAGACTAGTGTAGATACCATTAATCTGTTCTCCTTTCCACTGTTACCCTGCATTTAGCCCAGTGTGAGCTGGAACCCCAGGACACTCTCAGAACTCAGTGGCTAAAAGACAACATAAAGTTCCATTAACCCTGCTGTTACGCAACACATTTTTTTTTACACAGATCAATTTTCATTTTTTTTTTCAAAACGCTACAACTCCATTTTGATGAATTTGAGTAAACAAATGTTTTCTGTAGCTCAAAAGTGGTTTTCCATTTTGTCACTTTTCAAATCCAGATTTTAATATTCAAAGATTTATTGAAAAATATTATATTTTTTTTGCAACTTTTGCCTTCCGGTGACTTTGGGACGTCTCCACTGAACCTTATTGACTGTGATCAGCTGGAAAATGGCCTGATTCTGTTCCGTCTTCATGAAATGATTATAAAACGCTTCCAACTTTTTGGCACTTTTTTACACCTCCTCACCAGCTCATCCTCTTTGAGCTGATGGATATTTCATGGTTTGTAAAAAAACAAACAAACCTGAATTACATGGAAAGTATTGTTTGTTTGTTTTTTAATTGATCATGGGCTTTTCAAATGTGCACACAATACACCAGATTTTGCACTCTTTTTTTATGCCATTTTTTTATCGGAACCAATAGTTGTTTTATTAATTTTAGTTCTTATAGGTATATATCTCTTTAACAATTTATTCTAGCAAATACTGGAATATAATTCTGTATAGGGAGAGTTTGAGACAAAGTTCTGCAGGCAGGTAAGTTCTGGAGAATCTGGAGTCATCAGCAGAAGTGAGGATGAAGTGTGATGGAGATTCTCAGCATAAACAAAGCTACATAACACAGGAGAACGAGGAAGGTAAATACCAATCATGGAGAGTTTAGGTGATGTGAGCTATAGAACTGACAGAATGAAGGGAAGTGATGGATTATAAAGGGGAGTGCTAATGAGACAGGATGAAGAGCAGACACAATTCAAATACAAAAAAAGTATTTGGGGGATGTTGTGTGACTTGCAAGTATTTGTAAATATAATCAATTGAGCAAATACACTTTTCTCTTGGTTACCCCAGTAATCCATTATGATAGAAAGAGTCATTAAAGAAATGAATGGATAAATAGTCATGCAAAAAGACACATTAAAAATGCTACGGAGGGGCTGGTGCAAAGAGAAGCCCGCCCTCTGAGATATCAGACATTTCCATGTGCCGAAATAGAGTCAGTGCTCAAAAGAGAGAGATAGATGGAGAGACAGTGAAAAAGAGAGTTTAACACTTCCCCCACATAGGGTGAGTCCATCTGTTCCCCCTCTGTAGAGTTACATGGCCTTAATGTTCAGTGCAGTCCATGTATTAATACGATTATCAATGGCTCATTTATCAGCTGCACAATGGCAGCCATGCTCCACTGATTGATTTCTCTTCACTTCATGCACATGCATCCACAGTAACACAAGCCTCTCAGAACATCACAGCCATCATAACAGTCATATAAGTTTGAGGGAAAAAAAAACAATACTAAAAGTATTTTAAAGGTGTTTTGATCTTTTAGCTCACATTTTGAAAGCAGAAATTGACTTTTCAAATGTGAGGCATGTGATGGTTTTGCTGTACTTTTGTATGTTTTTGGTGTGTCACAAAAGTAAATGTGTACTCTTTTCAACAAATGAAATTAACAGCTTTCTAAAGTATTACAGTTTATTTTTAAATTGGATGTTGGAGCAGTATCGGTGGACTTGTCAAAAGAATAGATGCTGATGCCTAACCTAGTACAGTGAATTTCAGTGCTGCTGGCCACTCATTGATCATTGAACATATTCCCAATTTGCCTCTATTCTGTGTTTTTGAAAACAATTTTTCATATAGTGTGTAGCATGCTTCTAAGTTAACCAACATATTTCGTTTGGGTTCAACATGTCATGTCTTGGCCCTTTTCTGTTTGTGTTTTCATTCTTTCTTTGCGGCCTGCTCCGCTCTCCACCATGTGTTTTTCTCTCCTGTTCCTAATATCTTGTCTTTTCTCCTCCAGTTCTTTCCTGTTCCTTACATTCTGTCCATATTCACTGCCTCTTGTGATCTTAACATTTTGTACTTCCCTCATTCTCTTCACCTCTTGTGGTCTTTTTCACATGCTCATTAGATCTTTATGCTTCTCCAAAGCACTCTTTCCTTTCCTTTGGTGTGGGATCATATTGAAACCTTACGACTGTGTGTATCTCTTCCCTTGTCCATTTCGCTACGGGCTGGTTGGTGTTTATTATTTTATCTGCTCTCACATGCTCTGTTGTAAGTATTGCTAACTTTTGTGCTGATATGCTGTTTTTTTTTTTGTAGTTAGCTTAGCGATGCTAAAGTTTTATGTTATTGAGGTTTTTCTAACATGGGCTTTTAAGTTCATTCATTCATTCATTTTCCAACCCGCTTATTCCCTTTTTGGGGTCACTGGGCTCTGCCAGTTCCAACACACATTGGGCGAGAGGTGGGGTACACCCTGGACAGGTCGCCAGTCCATCGCAGGGGGCTTTTAAGTACATTATGTATAACATGGAGTACCATTGGAGACAACAGGTGCATTCACATCTTTTCTCATACAAATCGGGAGCAATTTCTGACATTTTGTATTTCTATATGATCTTAAATATATAATTTTAAAGAATCGAAATTGAAGTCATTGAAGCCATGATGAATGTCATCATCATTAAAATCTAAAATCGCTGCAAACTATATTAATCATATATTATAAACAAAAGTTGCTGGGAAATGCTGTGTTTTTTCATCTTTCAAGCATTTCCGCCAATTGTTGACAATGCCGACAACCAAACCATGAGCAGTTTGAATCCATAATAGTGGAACCTGAGTATAATACTGCTCAGTAACTTCAACAGACCAATTGAATCTGTTTGTCTTTTGTTCAGTTTAGGAGGTACTAAAGCATAAGTCTTGGGTTGCTTAGCAGCCACAATGATATAGAATCACATGTAGCATTTCAAATGGAACTACTACTGTCAATGATATCGGTATTTAGATGTACACGAGTCTCTAAAGATTTTTACATACTAAGCGTAAGGTGCAAGGTAGGTACAAAGATCCAAAATGCAAGTTGCTCAGATTATTTATTCAATACTCTGAGACAAAGTTCAAAGTAGGACTCAGTTCACTCAATAAGAGCCAATGACGCACAGCAATAGCGGAGAACCAAAGCAAGCAGACAGTGGAGAATCTCTAGATCCAAAAACCACCGTATCCAGAAGAAAGAGCACTTTAAGCAGTAGGATAAGGGACTCCACAGGACCAGACAGGAAGATAAGGTAAGTAGAGATTTTCTCAATGAGGTTGGATTTGTAACATTCAGACGAAGAGTGAAAGGAGAGAGGAGTATAAGAAGGAAGAGGGGTCTGATTGAAGCATACAGTAAAAGCGGCAGCCTTGGGCTGGGCGTGTACACCCAGGCCATCCACGCCCCCTAAATAATTATTCACTACTGTTGGTGGCTACTACATCAACCCAAATGAGACAGTACCATTGAACCCTAAAGCTAAAACTAACCCTAACATGCTTTTGATCACATTGTCTTCAGTTTGTTTTAAGTTACAGTTTACTCCTCATGTTATTCCATGTGATTCAAGTCACACAATGGCTGATTGATCACATACATTGGACTGTACCCGGAAGTGTGAGTTGACCAATAATATCGAGGAGGGGTGCAGACGGTCTGGGGACGCATGGTTCGATCCTCCGCAGCAAACATTTGTCCAAAAAGACGTCCAGAATATTTAGTTTTAACTGTTTCTGAACAAACAAGATGTTAGAAGGACATTGAATGTCTGCAGCCCCTTTTTCTGCATGCCGAAAGCAGATACACATGTAAGAGGGGAGCTTGATTGGAAATTCAACCAATCACCAATCAAGTGACAGCAGCTGAGTGATGAGGGGAGCATTGGAAGCAAGGAGTGACATAACAATATGACAAACACAGAAATGAACACTAAGTTGATATGCTTTATGGCAAGTCTGCAACTCAGATTGAGTTTCTCAAAGGTATACAGAAAAAAAAAAAACAACAACATTGTTTAAATCTCATCAAAACCATTTCTGGCCAAAGAGATATTTTTTTGTTTTCTGTACACGCCTTAATAATAGTCAAATACTATTCAAAACACTATCTTGATTAGATTTCAATCCCTAAATATGAAATTGAGGAATAAGGGGTTTTCTTCCCTAAAGAGAGTTTGCATGAACAATAGCTGAAACAAGCACTCCAGAATGCTTCAAAGTTGGATTAGGATTATTCAACCAGTGTTGTTCTCTTTTTTAATGAAGGTGACTCCACTGTTTCACTCTCCGACTGCTTTTAAACAAAAGCACAGCGGCAACCAGGCTCCCAAAACCCTTCAAAGTTGGATTAGGATTACTCAAAGAATGTTGTTGCCTTTTTTAATGAAGGTGATTCAAATGCTTCTCAAAGTCGGGAAGTGAAGTGTGAAGGGCCTCATTTAAACAAAACCACCAGACATGCTTCAATGAGTGTTAATAAAGTCTTTCATGGCATACTGTAGCGTCACTCTCTGTCTTTGTCTTTTCTCTCTCAGCCAAAAGCTAAGAAGACATCTGACTTGACTGTGCTTTTCTGGTATTGTGCATCTTTTAGAAATATTCTGACAGAAATGCACAAAAAGCGTTTATGCCATATCCTTTAAAACAAAAGATGAAATGTTGAATTGCATTGATGGCAAACAATGTCCAGCTCTGTCAGGGTTATGTACGACGACATTTCCTGAAATAAAAGCCAGCAGAGAGATTGTTGTCAAATGTTTACCAAATCTAAATTTCTAAGAATGTCCTTTTTCATTCCATTAAAACTAAATCACAGTGGAACCCCATTTCAAAAGAGCAAATAATGTATGTGGTGTATATAAGTATTTTATGCATATTCAAATGTATGTTTAAACAAATCAAAATAGTCCATCCTAGATCTGAATAAATGACATCTCCTAATTAAATTTGTTGTTCTTTACGTAGTTGAATGTGCTGACAACATAATTACACAAACATTATCAAATGTATTTTATTTTTGAATCCCTACAAAACCTCCTGATGGTGGGTCTCCTATGGGATCTCGTCCCAGACCTGCACTAACGCATCCACAACTCCTGGACAGTCTGTCGTACAATGTGGCATTGGTGGATGGAGCAAGACAAGTGGTTCCAGGGGGTCAGAGGATCTCATCTTGGTACATAATGGCAGTCAGGCTACCGCTAATGAGCACAAATAGGGCAATGTAGCGCTACAAATAAATGCCAACCCACACCATTACTTACCCACCGCCAAACCAGTCGTGCTAGAGGATATTGCAGGCATCAGAATGTTCTTCACAGCATTCCAAGACTCTGCCTTGTCTGTCAAATGTTCCTAGTGTGAACCTGCTTTCATCTGTGGAGAGCACAGGGCACCAGTGGCGAATTTTCTCAATGTACCAAACGTCCTGTATGGTGGAGGTAGCAGTAGTGTCTTTTTGTCAACGATGACGATAACGTTTTTCGTGACAATAACAAGACATTGACAAGCTAAATATGTGATGATGAAAACTTGAAGAGATCCTTATCTGGTCACGCTCACCACCATGCAAAGTATTTTGTTCTTTTTGGGCAAGAATGATAATTTAATACTTAGTATATATTCCATCTGAAAGAACATCAGAATCCACTGTAGAGGGAGATGGCAGTAGATGTGGCCAATGCCACCAATCTCAAGAAGCACCATAAGGCTCACCACCCTGAATTTGCTCACCATCCCATTTATTGCAAGTCGATCTGATTGCAGCATTTTTTAAAAGGGGCCAGTGTAGATTTAGCGGTGCCTGATCAAGCTAGCCATGCCCCCCATCAGTATTATGGGCCACGTCACACTTCTGTGTACACTCCAACGTATCGGACCGATCCGCCCTTGTGTAACTTGAAGCTCTCAAAATCACACCGAATAACGTGAGGATGGAAGACACTGTGAGTCAAAAAACACATTAGGTTTAGGGTTGGGTTTAGGGTTAGGGTTCAGTGCTACTGCCTCATTTGGGTTGGAGTAGTAGCATTGAAGCCATGAACAGTAGTGAAGAATGATTTAGGGACAGCCTCAATCCACACCCGCCCCTTTTACTGCATGCTGCAATAAGACCCCTCTCATTAATTGGGTTTCTTGCTAATTGGCTTCACATTTACATTTTTGCATTTGGCAGACACTTTTATCCAAAGCGACTTACATTTGAATGAATTAACACATTTTTTTCTTACTTTCCTTTTAATTTCCACCTGTGCATATATCATTCTCATAACAGTGTGTGGTGCTGATTGCCAATCAGTGTTTTCTAAGCTGCTTAATAACAACAAAATACTGAAAAATACACTGAAGTAGAAGATAACATCTTTAAATTATTGTAAATTGTTTTAATGAAGAAAAAAAGGCATCACTCATGAGACTAAAGCCCTACTGCCGCAAAATTTCCTGGAGCACATACCTGTCTATATTCCTCCATCACCGCAATAAAATACTACTGGAAATGCTGCATTTTAGAGCTCAAGGGTGACAACTAGAAATCTGAGATTACATAGTAAAGGCAGGATACAACAACTCTGTTTCCTGAACTGACAGGTGTCAGAATGCTCAGCTGTGATGTCTCCTGTCAGGCCAGATCCACGCCAAATGTATTAATGTCGCATGAGCAAAGCCTATGCCTCTTTTCAGAGCTCATGAGGAAGCAGCCATCAGCTGGAGTGGAAATGACTGAACAGTGCAGCAACCATTTTACATCAGGTCTATTCTTGTGCTGAACATACATGAACTGACATGTGCATATGGCTATTTTTCCTCAAAAGGCAATTGAGGATCTAAAGATGAGAGTACAACAAAACAGCTTTTTAACATCTCTTTTCAAGTGTACCAGAACTTTATTTCATGACTGACAGTGAATTCCCTGCAACTGTGTTTAGCTGCCAACTTGGGTTTGGCTTATTTTGTTCTTCTCAGGGTAGCAAACTATAACGGGAAATTAACATTCGGCAAATGTCAAGAAACTTTTTCATGTTGAGGATTTCTTCATACACTAATCTTTATTTTTTCTTTATTAAGGTCACCATGAATCTGTGAACCCTGAGCCATGATAAGTGGGGGTTTGTTGTTTTTCTGAAATATTAGTTGTTATTTCAATGTCTCCAGTCGCTTTTCTCTTTACTATTATTCATATAATTAAGGCATAATTATACATATAATTACTCCTTTGCACAAGTACAGCAGGTTTCATGACTTGAAATTATTATTAATTCTGTACATGTTTGATTCAAGAAAATTAGTAGAAAGCTTGAATGAAATATCCCTACAGTATATCTTTATTTTGTATCAACACTTTAGATATTTTGTTATAAAACATAAAAACTGTTCATTCTCAATTTCTAATATTTTTGCAGTTAAAAAAAAGACAAAATGTAATTATCTGAATTGTATTTTTGTACAACTTCAGGTTTTGTTGTAGAAAAATTGTGAAATATAAAAAAAAATATGGGTATGTCCTAAAAATGGTAAAAAAATGTGCATTAATTTATTAGTGCAAATTGTAAAGTAATTATTGAACAAGTGTCTGTAAACTTTCAAAGTGTCTACAGTATATGGTTCCACTCCCCCCTCAAAAAAAAAAAAAAAAAAAAATAGAATTTTGCATTTTTAATGACAATTTGTGATGACAATTTTTCACTCTTGTGTTGGTGGAATGTAAGAGTGATTGTTTTTCTAACACTGCAGCTTAGAGTTTAATATCAACTCTGAAAGCGTTCAATCTCTGTAATTTGCACTACCATGGACAGTTATTACTCATTTAATAGCTATAAGAGTCACGACATTCATGTCAAGTTAAGCCTAAAACTAATGGTAAAAATTAATCCACAATTATCTTTAAAACATACAGACAACTATCTAATGCCTGGTTTTGATACTGTCTTGCCAAAAAAAAGTCACCTTTAGCTTTGATTACGACACACATTCCCTGTGACAATGTTTCCACAAGCTTCTGCAATGTCACAAGATTGATTTCCATCCAGCGTTTTATTAATTTTTCACCAAGATCTTGCATTGATGGTGGTAGAGTTTGCAACATTAATCTTAAATATGAAAACATAGTTTTGTGTCAAAAGTTAAATGCCCAAAAAATTGCAAAGATTTATAAGAGGAAAATCACTACTGAATTTGAAGGTACCACTTTATTTTCCAAACCTGAATTTCTAAATCACACTGTGAGGAAGTAATTGGGACAGTGGTTTTCTTTTCAGCTGCTACAGTCAAGCAGGACAAGTGATCTTTATATTAGCTTTTTATATTAGCTTGATCGCATTGTGTCGTTGAGTAGTTTGAACTGAAAACTTGCTGCAAACATGGTCCAGTGAAATAACATTTTATATCGACTTTTTTTTTTCAATTGAGTTCAGCTTCATTTACTAAAATTCCTTAATTTTGAGATTGCGTCTGTTTTTTTTTTAAGTAATTTCAAATTAGATTTTATATACCGGTATTTATCAAAAACTATACATTATTTAAAAGATATAATTTCACAAATACACAGTTAAATACATCTACCCCTTCAAGTTGACTTAGGACATCATTTATTTCATCGTAATCTCGCATCACAACATTATCCTCAAAAATCACAACATGAAAATGTTTCCCAAATCACGCAGACCTTTTATCTCTCATTGAATACTAATTGGTGAGATGTTTTCTTTTAACTCTATATACTTTCTTTTAACCCTCTATAGTTTACTGGTAAGTGAAAGTTTTACTTGTCTGGCTTTATGCGGTGTGAGTGCCATCTGCCTGTTTATCCCAATCGTAACAATCATTCCTAGTGAACCAGCACGGACACCATTCATTAGCACTTGACCACAGGAGCTCTGCTCATCAAACATTAACTCTCCGTTCTGAATTATTGATTAATCAGCAGTTCCAACACAGCAGCTGTGCACTGCTACAATGCAAGAGATGCATCTTAGAACATGCACAAAAGCATTCAGAGAGATTATTTGCATCCACTTGAATGGCAGTCCCAGAAGGGTCCTGATTGCGTACCTGTCTACAGGTAAAACATGTGCCAACTAGTGTAGCAAGGATCAAGGTTGAATTGGAAAGATTTCTCTAGCTGTCTAAATTGTTGATGTTCTTGGCTAAAAATTGTCCTCATGCTGTGAGGAGTTTACAGGCCACTTCTTCCATGCCGCAGGGTTAATGTGCCACATGTGGCGGAGTGTTTCAGATCCAGAGAGGGTCATTAACTTATGGAGGTGACCCACAGTGAGGAGGCCTGAGCTGGATGCTCAAGCCTGGAGAGATTGTGCTGTGCTGGGTTTGCAAGGCTGCTTCTGTTCCTCGGATGCCTATAGAGGAGGCATCTGCCACCCAGGCTGTTTTCTCCTTCTTCACTTTACCTGGTTTTAGTCTAGCAACTAAATATATCTGTTTTAAAATGAGTCATATTAAGTCACCTTTACGGCTACTGCACTTTGCATAGCAGTGTTTGATTGTATCATTATGGAGAAACTCAGTGAAGCCATTTGGGTCAGCAAACAAATACTCAAGGATCAGCAAATGCATCACTCCTGATTGTTTTTACAATTGTAAACATTTAGGAAGATATGGGAAATCAATATTAGCCCTTCGTTTGAAGTGTGGGTCCAGACCTTACTAGATTCAGAGGGCTGCACACCACTTCACCTTAGACCTTCCCATTCGTCCCAATATTCGACACCCCTTCACTTAACATTATTGCTCAAAATGTTGGGCTTAAATCTAGTTTAGCAAACTGTTCCGTGGATTACTCCATTTGTCTTCTAAACAATGAATGATACTAACAATGAATGGATAAAAACAATGAATGAGGAAATTCTTGTATTTCCTGTCACATCAAAATCTAGATATTAAGCAGTCATATAAAAATATAAGTGGAATTACAGGGAATAACATTGCTCATACTAGTACTTTTTCAATAAAAGCAAGACTCTACAGAATTTCAACGATATGATTGGCGCGGGCAAATCATATCTGACGTATTTGGGGTATAATAAAAAAAAATACCAATAAAAGTTTTTACATGATGCAAAATCCAAAAACCAACATAATGAATGAAAGCACAATGAAATTCCACCAGATTGTGATGTTATGCGGCCATTTTGAATGTTATGATAACAACATGATCAAAGCATGCAGAACATGTAGAAAACAACATATTTTAAAACAAAATCGGCTCGGGGTAAAGTTAAATTAACTTTTTTAAGGCTTTTTTTTTTGCGGAACGGATCATGACAGGAAGAGAAGCGGGTAAAAATAACGATGGGTTTGGGATTCAAATGCTCTGCACAACCACGCTTTTATGTCTGGCGCACCGTCCACCACACCATGGGGCAGACAAGTTTATTAACTTTTTATTTATTGACAAGGAAATTGATCTTTTAGTCAAGAGAATGGAGCATACATCTAGTGGATTCACATCTTATTATCTGCATTAGAATTGGATGGATTTTATTGGATGTTCTGTGTGGATATACAGTCAGACGTATGTTTGTGTTTCTTATCTCTATTGTCTACCACACCTGTGTCTAATCTCCTTGTTTTCTCTTCACTCAATTAGTGTTCGGTTCCCATTTACTCTTCCCCTCTATAAACCTTCCCTTCTTCTTTAATCTCAGTCCGAAGCTTCCTTCGGCTGACAATCCATGACCGCTTCCTGTCTTCTTGGATCTCCTTCAAAGTGTCCTTCTGCTCCTATTGGACTAATCCTGTAAATACTTACCTTTAACTCACCATCACTCCTGTAACCTCCTCTGAAGATATTGTGGTTCTGCTGTAAACCTTCCCAAAGAATTGGACAACACAATGCTGAATGCTTTTCCCTTAAAGGGCAATTTTTGCACAGCTCTCAAATATACATTTAAATATAGTGTACATAGTTCCTCTTTGTCCCTTCTTTCTCCTTCCAGCCACAGTGACATATACAGCTGTGCAAATGTTTTATGCATGTAAAAATTGTATGTATGAAAAAATTCTGCAAATTGTTTATTTTCATCAGTGAACAAAATTTTGTTAATGTTGGCTTTTGGTCAGTCAAATATTCGGTAAAGTGTGGCGTTTGCTTGAAAGTCTGGACAGTAGAAGTCTGTTTATGGGCCCCCGCTGATGGCACTGCAGGACATCTTCTGGTTTCAAAGGGTAATTAATTTGATGTGTCTTGCATCTGCTGCACGTGGTTCCATGGCCAATCACTGCATCTATGATCCTCAATGTTAACTCTTTCTTTGTACCTCTATGAGCGACCCAAGTCTGCTTTGAATTCTTAGTCTGGGAGAGACCTTGTTGATGCAGTATAACTACCTTGTGTCGTGATATTGAGCTCAATCTTGTCATGATAATAACATGTCATTCTAAGCCACGATTTGGTAGCAAATATTGGTTGTGCCAGCCTCCTAAACAGCTGTTTCGGTTTCAGTTCATGAGATCGGTGACATTAATGAACCTTAGAACTTGTGTAAAAATTTCTAATAAATAAAAAAGACTATAATCCTACAATATAAGAATTGATGCTGGAATTGATTTAGATGTTTCTAGAGTAGGGTGGCACGGAAGCTTGCCTCTGATCTTGCTGGAAGGAGTTTGCATGTTTTCCCTGTGCTTGCGTTGGGTTTCCTACGGGTACTCCAGTTTTCCCCACAATCCCAAAAACATGCATTAGGCTAGGTTAGGTTAATTTTATTATCCCCTTAGATGTGAATGTTGTGAGTGAATGTTGCCCTACGATGGACTGGTGACCTGTTCATGGTGTACCCCATCCTCTCGCCCAATGTGTGCTTGAGATAGACACTGGCAGACCCCAAATACCTCGAAAGGGAATAAGCGGGAAGGAAAATGAATGAACAAATGAATGTTTCTAGTGTTCGTTTTTTAAAAAAGAACCCAATAAATATTTATATAAATAATTAATAATAAAAAATAAATAAAATAACTAATTTTGTTAAATAACTAATTTGTACAGGAATATATTTATACCAGGTTCTGTTGAATAAATATTTATTTTTGTTTTTATTTTTTTCATTTTAGACGATTAGCTCAGGGTTGTTTTTCTAGAAACTTTGTGTGGCCATAAATATAGAAAACGGATATTATGAAACCATCTTTGAGTGATTTTTTTGAGTGGATGTAGGATGTCTTCAAGTTCTCCTGCAGGTCAGAAAAGAGGAAGTTAATTCCCCAGGTTGGGCTCCTGACTGCCTCATCTCTTTGATAGTGTCACTCTTCTCTCTGTCTCTGAGCACTGCCTAAGATCTGTGCTACAGATACATTCTCAATGCTGCAGCACAGTCACAGCCATAATGGGCAAAATGTCACAGCAGAGAAGAAACTTCCAGACTCTTTTCAGCTCCTCTCCCGAGCCTTTGTTAGTAACAAAAAGAGCTACTGACATATTTGATGATACAAGCTTAAAGCTCTGCCTGAAATAACGGAAACTTCTCCTTCAACTCTGCAAACAAGAAGTTTGTTGATACTCATCATGACAATCTAGATAATGAAGCCTGACACTTTTGGGGAGATTTAGCAAGCAGAGTTGAAATCAAGGTGCTCTGATGTCTTGATCTTTGTCAAAAGTGTGGAAAATTGTTCAGAGTTGGGAAGAAAGGGTGGAGAGATTCATTATCCAGGCTTTCAATATTTAATCCTACAGTGTGGAATGATGTGATTTGTCTCACTTTTATGATGTGATTTGTCTTGTTGTAACACAGTCACATTTATTACAAGAATGGTGGGCTTCCTTTGGGTCAGAGACTCTTTCCCGGCCACATTTGTGATCATGGTCATCGACTTTTGATGCAATATTGGTGTTTTCGCATCATTTTAGACAAATCTAAGTTGAAATACTTTCAGCAAGCAAAGTTTGTATGAGAAAGCATATGGCTGATGGGCCTTTTTGGGGACGGCTCACACTCAGCAAGCACATGTCCTTGTACACGATTCAGAAAGCATGCAGTGCCACTCTTCGAAGCTCAGATGTCCACTCTGCGGTCACAGTGGCACATTCTGTCTGATGCAGACGGCTAATTAAACAGGCTAATTATTGTACAACTCATTTTTGGACACACATATGGTGAACAGTGTTTTGTTAGTCTGCTCTTCTTTATCTAGAGTTCAAAGGAAAAGAGGAATATTATTTTCAAAACTTTGACTTATTTCTCTTTTACATCGCTCTCTACTTGTGATCGCTTTTCTAATCTCACTCCATCTTGGCTTGTTTTCCACTCTTTTTGTCAAGCCCTGCTGTTAAGGATTCAGGTATTAGGCGATCTGTGGCCATCTTGATTGGACTGATTCCAAATTGTCGCATGCCAGGTCTGTTTTTGGCGGGAACAGTATTTTGGCATTGTACTCTCCAAAAATTCAGAATCTGAGGAAACCTGTTTAATTTCCTGTTTGGAAAGTTATTTTAAATTTATTGTTAACCATTTTACACCTTTAATGGTATCAGAATAACATTTTACTTTATTTTACTACTTTCAGTAGAAACATCATTGCGTTTGCTATATTTGTAGGCTGCCGTGGTTGACTCCTTCCTATGTGATCCTTTCCAATCTAATTGTTTTGATGGTATAATATATTGTTATTGCTAAGTATGAGTCTGTACAGTTGTACAAGAAAAAAATTGGTGTTTAAAAATGAATAATTATGTTTATCAAACAAGATACATAACAAAACCAAGCACGATTCCTAGTGGAAACTAAGATTACAAACAAGATGGCCACTGCACCGGATATGACAACACCTCGTCCCACTCTATACTTCAATACTCCATGGGCATTAGCTTCTTTTGCAATTGCCATTTGAGGCTTTTTCTCCTTATGGAGGGTGTCAATGATTGTCTTTTGCACAACCGTCAAGTCTACCCCATGAATAATTACAGTAATTTTCAAATTATATTGGGACACAGAGAGCCTACAACATAGAACAACGAATTTTATGAAGTACAAGTTTTTTAAATGTGTAATCCATAAATATTAAGTTAAGGTAATATTAAGGTAAGAGTTTCTTCTGTGTTGAGAGGGAGTCAAGAAAACACACCCGATAAGCTTTGTGGCTAGGAAAAGGGGATACGAAATTTAGGTTAGTTGTAGCCATAATTGGACAGTCGTGGAGTATCGTATTGGAACAGACACACCTGGGTGGGATGATGGGAAACCGGACAGGTGAGAAAGGCGGACAGAGATAGAAACGAGGAGCAGGAGAGTGTAAACTCAAATGGGAATGACAATCAAGAAGAAGTAAAGGAGGAGGAGACAGTAAAAAAGAAACACAGGCAAACAGATCGGGACAATCACATTCCGGTATTTGATAAATACATATATGTTTCTATATCTCTCATTGGCTGGTGGTCCTGAGTTCAGGGTGAAGCACTATGGCAACGAACAAACAGTGAGAAATTTCTCACACTCTGAAGCTGGCTTTTTCTGAACGACTGAGAAAGTTTGCCCATAGCCATGGCAGAACTACAGTACTTTCTTTTTGGAATGGAACACACACATCCTCCCTCCCTCTCTCTCTCTCTCTCTCTCTCTCTCTCTCTCTTGCACATACAAGGATAGAGGAACCTCTATACAAACTTGCACAGGCAGATTTCACCCGACTTCTGCTTACTGGACAGACACTTTGGCCTTTCATATCTTTGTGAGGATTCAAGCTGCTCCCCATGAAAAGAGCCTCTCCACTGCGGAAGAGAGGTGAAGAAAAAAAAACCTGACTCCCTCTCTCTGCCTTCCAAATTCAGAGCAGAGGACTGCTGCAATGCCCTGTGGAGGTTTACAGAAGAGAAAGCAGTATTGTTTTTTTTTTCCTCCGGAGATGTCTCCTCAATGTTTCCCTCAGACCCTGCTTGACTGTGTCAAAGCGCTCACAGATGCACACAATGAGATCTAAAGGTTTCATAATTGTAAATGGAACCTCAAAAGATCACACAGTGTCAACCTTGTTTTGTCATAAATCACAAAGCTGTGCACGACTGCAGCATTTTTCTGCACACAGAAAGACCTAATGGTTTAGTAAAGGATGAATTCTAAGTTGACAGTGATTGATTTCTAATAAAATCTTGTTATCGGTTTCACATGTGATATGAAAGCTTTCATTTCCGGAGATGAGGAAGTAGATTCCACCTTTGATGCCTTTTAATGAATTTTTATTGGGAGAATTGGAAAGCTTTGATTAGTGTGTTTAAGATGGCTGATGGTTTGATGTTTATCTAAAAAAAAAATCATGTGGGAAACATAGATCCATGTAACAAGTTCTTGAAAGGAAATGTCTGAACTTGTTTGTGGTTGCTAGGGTTTTGTTACTGCCCTGGTTCTATCTTGTAGATATCAAAACAACTTTTTTTTCCTCATTGTCCACTCTGCCTTTGTTTAATATATGTGTCGCATGATCATGCAGCACACATACAGGGAGCTGTTTTTGCATTTCTTTTTTGTCCTCACAAACTTTACCATGTTTCTGAGGTCATAGAATTTATAAAAAAATGTTTACAGAATGTTTTTACATCAAACAGAAGAAAAATGCTAATATTAATAAGCAGTTAATAATATTTGCCACACTGTAAAAAATATACCTTGATTTATACGGTGAAAAACAGGAGCTGTGGTTGCCAAAACTTTACTGTCAAATATACGGTAACACCTTTATATGGTTTTATAGGATGCTACTGTTAATTTTATTGATTTGATGACATACACAACTGCCCAATGAACGTATTTTTGTTGCTATAAAGTTTATTGCTGTACAATTCAAGGATTTACTTTGTACAGGTATAAACCTGTTTGTATTGGAATAATTACTGTTAATTAAAAAAAAATTCACAGCTCAGAACGATCTATTTTAAAGCATCTTGCAAAGAAATAAAAAGAATAATTTTGATTTGGGAGTAAGAATAGTCAGTGCCCATGAAGATGGAGAAGGACAGACACGTGTAGACTGAGCAGCAAATTTCAAGAAGTTTAAAAGGAGAAGAGGAAGCAGAGACTTAAAAAATGTGGAAAGAAACAAATGTTCCTGAAGACATCTGCAGAGACATTCGCACAAGATAAAAGCCAAAAGAGAGGTACACCATTCCCAAAATGAAACATGGTGGTGGGAGTGTAATGCTGTGGGGGTACTAGGAATTTCACCATATCTATCTATCTGTCTGTCTGTCTGTCTGTCTGTCTGTCTATCTATCTATCCATCATTTTTTACTTTTTTGTTTATCAATTTATTTAAAAAACAATTCATTTTATAATTAATGTATTTATTACTGAATTTTGTATTTGTTTATTGACACTCCATTATATTATTTTATACAAATGTTTTGCATTATAAACATGATCAAATGAATAGCATTGTTCTGAAGAAGAAGCTGCAATATCAAGAGCTATCCAATTTGAAAAAGAAAGTATTCTTTAGAGATATATAAGCTATAGATGTGGGTTAAGAACTTTTTTTCCGAGAACTTTCAGGGTTTGAGGAATGTTCCTTAATTATAATAATTGTTTGCTGTTGTAAAACCTCCTGAAATAAAAAGAAAGAGAAGCACAGATTCTGAAGCCGCTTCTGGTGTCCAAGTGCTTGGTGTTCATTTGAAATCGTGGGCTGTAAGTTCTGTGCTGGCAGATTGAGACGCCAAAGGCACACACGGTCTCCTTTGGCAGTCGGTTCAATAGCACTGACATAAAAGCTATTTAATAACATTCTAATCACATGCTCTCGGCCCTGCCAGGAAAAAAAAAAAAAAAAAACACTTCGAAGCTGAAATTAGCACAAAATAACTAGAGTCCTCAAGAATCTGTTTAGCAAATCTGCAGAAGAAATCTTCATCAAAGTTCTCTCATCCAAAAAAGCTTTAAGATTTAAAACCTATATGTTCAAATCTCATGGATTTAATGAAATTCAATAAATTAAACAGTTTAGCACCCAAAAAGCATCTAACGTTGAAGTTATTAATCCAACCAAGAGCATCTAATTGAGATTGTTTTAATGAGCCAGACAGCAGGATTAGGGCTGCAGAGCTTCTATTTCAGACACGTATTGATTCTAGGGGAGAGAGTGAAATAAACATACCGTACACAGTTTAGATGCAAAGGGCTGCACAGACAATTTACACACACAAACACTGAGAGATAAAAAGCCTGCATTTGTTCTGCAATGACTTCAGTTGCGATACGACGATACTCCAAGGGCCAAATCAGAGTTAATGCAGTGAACAGAAAACAGCCCTCTCGTGAGCCTTTAAAGGGTCTGCTTGGGTTTATCATCCTAATAGTTTCACACTCAGAAAGGGTTTTTGCTCTCGAATGTGTAGTCAGGGACAGAAACGCACAAGGTCTTGTTTTAAAATGCTAAAAAATGGGACATTTCACATCACAATCAGTACTTGAATCCCTCGGCAACGGTTTTTCCAAAGAGAAAAAGTCACATCTCAGGTTCCCCGGGGCTCAGTATTCTAATGGCATTTTTTTCATTTTTGGATGAGCTGTCCTTTAAATTCCTGACCCTGGCTGAATCCAGCACATCTATCAAGTCACATTTGCTTCTTTGTTTACCATTATAATTTTTTTTTTTATCCTGGCTTTCAGTCGGAATGTTTCTGAATTAAACTATCAAAGCATGCTGTCATGTCCAATCAGCTCCTCTGTTTTCTCTGTCATGCTTGTTCATGTTTAATTCTCTTTCCGCTGCTGGCGACTCACGGTACGCAGCAGGCCTTAAGTTTCTCGTGATCTTATCTGGGACGTCATACATTAATCATCTCAGCATTCATCTGTGGAAAGGCACATTTCCCTCATGAGATGATCATTTACATAAATAAATGGAATGCACGGCCAGTCAGATAAAAACCCAATGTTCTATTAATAAAGCCGGTTACTGTGATGATTAGAACTGTTTATGATGCTTATTCTAAATGGCTTGCTGCGTCTTTATCTAGATTTATCTGCATTTTATACAACCTTTGTTTGGTCATTTTATTCGATACAGCCTGTTCCCTGTTTTTTTTTCTCCTAAGTATTCAGTAAATTATAATAAGTGGTTTTATTCTGATTCTTGAGAGAGAATAAAGTGTTGCCCTAGTGGACAAAATACACTGCAAGCAGCTCAAGCTGTATTTTATGACATGGTATCTGGTTGTCAGCTGCAAAAGCCAGATTAATAGCCAATTAAAACCAGTATTGAAAATACTGGTTTGTACTTTAAATAACAAGAGTGACCCAAAAAATCTTCTACTAGGAGAAAATACCCATGAGTGACCCATCAGCAGAGTGCTTTTGGTTAAAAAAAAAACAAAACAGTGAAAAAGAGGTGTGGTCAGCAATGAATAAATGAGATAGCAGGGAGGGGTTTAGCATAAAAAGAGGAGTGCATAAAACACTGCTGATTTTCTCATACACGTCATGTTTGTGCTTCTGAGAGCAGCGTAGAAATAGAGGATGGTTTAGATCAGGGTTGCTTATTACGTCGATCGTGCTCGACCGGTCAATCGCGGAGGTGCTATTCGTCGATCGTGGCGTGAAATTGAAACAATATCAGCCGATCATTCATCCCGTCACAGTTCAGTAAAGCTAGCAGCAGATTCACAGATTCTGTTTTCTCTGCTCAATAGCTCGAGACCAGAATGTTCTTAGTAAACAAATAATACATATTTTTAATCTGTGTTATGTAGCGGACAAACTACAAAACGTTTTTTTATCAAAACAAGTTTCCCTCGGCATTCGCAGAAACACATTACCGTCTATGAGCAACCCGCTGACATGGAATCGCTTAGGGACCGTCTGCAAATGACCAGATCCAAAATATGTTTTACCCAGAATATGCTTGATCACTTCATTCTAAATTGCTCTATTACAACCAAAATCAAGCAACACGCCACTCCTCACCTGCATATTGTACTGCACGACTCAGTTTCAATAAAAAATTTAAATATTTATTAGAGCATAATTTTTATTCTTGATTATTTGGATCAAAGCTCAATTGCTCCCATAAAAATCATCTATTACCATCAATTCAGGTCCCACACAACTGTTCTAATGATTCAATTCAGTGCAAGTCATCAAATTAAACTCACGTTATTACAAAAAATGTAAATAATTAATTATTATGTGTGTTTTGTCAATTCTCAATAAAGTTGAAAATAATTGTTTGTTGATTGATGTTTTACATTTTTGTAGCGGGTAGATCACTTTGACTTGGTCATTTTAAAAGTAGCTCGCAAGCTGAAAAAGTGTGAGCACCCCTGGTTTAGATGCATCTCGACAGGCTCTGGTGATCAGTGGGAACACAGCATGTAGGAAAACATGAAGGAAAACAATGTCAACGTTTGCGCTAATCATGTTACAAAATCAAATTTTATATTCAAGACTATACATATATAATTTTAAATACGGTTTAATGACATGAAGCAGCTGACACGGCTACGTCTGAGTGTTTGACACTATATCAGAATGTGCTTAATTCCCTCCCACGTTTGTTGAAAGTGAGTGATGTCGGTTGTTGAGCTCGAAAACTGGTCCTTAGCGTCCAGTGAGCGCCGGTCTTAATGAAGCCTTACCTGAGAGATGCTGTATCCGTCCAAATCCACAAATCCAGTCCAATTTCTCAGGGGAATCAACTGGATTGGGGATTTTTGATTATGTGCGCCAGGAGCGTGGGGACTGAAGCTGTGTTTTAGCAGGCGTTATAGCGCAGTAAAATGGCGGAGGAGAGACCATGGGTGGAGGAGCGCATTGATACACAGAGGGAATAAACAGACCTGGAGTACCTGTGCGGTTATTCAAAAATAGTAAACACCTGACAGCCAATCAGAATCGAGTATTCAGATAGACCATGGCATAATTAAACATATTTAACAACCAGAAGGCATTGCAATGCCAAAATTAAATTTGAGGAGCTTTCATGTACATCTTTTAGACACCCATAAGATGTCTTCTCAGATCGGATATCTTAATGTGGCAGCTTAAAAGCATTCACACGTATCAGATTCAGCCTTTATTTGGAACAATGATCAAATGAGCTCAGCATCACAAAAAGTACGAACCCTCTAGCATATGAATGCCACATGTGACTTGAAACAGTAGCTTACATTTGTTTAAAAAATACAACTTTTCATTCAGTGGTAAAAAGACTTACACAAATTATAAACCTCAAACCACATGATTCTTGAATAAATCACTATGTAAACCAGTTAGCTACAATGCCCTGAGCTCTCTTGTTGAAGTACACTGAATTTTAAACAGATTTAAAATTGTATTTTTTTTATAAGTGATTTTAGCAATGATTAAGTGCCCCATTTTAACCACAATTAATTTTCCATTGCATTGTGTGTTTTTGTAAAGTTCAGAAATTTCTGAATATTTCTGAATATTTCTACCTCACTGAAGGTTGACTATTTAACATTTATTTATTTATTCTGATTTGCATATGGACAATCCATTACTTTGCACAACTTCCTGTAGTGTACTGGTCGGCGCTACTGTTTTTTGTTCCTTGTCTTGTCCTGTTTTTTTCTCTTTTGCACTAACTGTTGTACAAATGCACTTTGATAGCTTAGTTTAACGATAATTTAATGATAATTCTGTGCTGTAATGTTTATTATGTTGTTTGATGCAGCACCTTGGTCCTGGGGAAACGTTTCGTTTCACTGTGTACTGCACAGTATATGGTTGAAATGACAATAAAAAGCCTACTTACTTACTTGCTTAACTGTTTTTGACCGGTTTTCAGGATGTGAAGGATCCTCAGATGTGAGGATCTTTAATTATGTTTTATTTTTGCCTATCAAAAAGGCAACCAAAAATATTAAATACACCTATATGCATCTTCAATTACATGTGGGCATGTGCATTACAGCATTTATGTATATGTTTTGATCTTTTTGCAATCATTTGGACCATCAAATGTCTGATCAGTGTCCGCTGGGGTCACTACATTAATTAGACTGCATTATTTGATTTATTAAGGGCTGTTTTCTCCTGTGTAGAGAATTTTATTCAACATATTTTATTCAACATACGTATTTCAAACATACTCATAAAACAACAAATTTCCCAAACCGTAAAATTACTTTGCATGTAATATTTATGCATTTATAAGAGCTTTTCCGAAGCACATTTTCTGGCTGTGTAATCCACGTTGACGTTGAGACCATGTTTGCTGGGTATTGTCTCGAGTCAGTCAGCGATTTCCAGGTCTTTACCCATCATGCTTGCTCTGGTCAGTGTGAGAATATTCACAGCTCAGCACTTCATCAAAACGGATGGCAAAAGATCTGTACTAATGAAAGAATGTACTGAAAATGCTAAACTGAAGCAGATCATATCATGGAGTGAAAAGGTGCTGTTAGAGGATTTGATAGGGGACCATCTACCGATTTTCTACCAAAAATCCTCTATCGTTTTTTAAAAAACGTTTTCAATTAATTTGGGTTTTTCAATATTTATTATCTGTGATGGACTGGCGACCTATCCAGGGTGTACCCCTGCCTCTCACCCAATGTGCGCCAGAGGACTCCCGTGACCCCAAAAGTGGAATAATGAATAATGGGTTGGAAAATGAATAAAAGAATGAATGAATTGTTATTTTCGCTTAGCTGGAGGATATAAACCTTTATCCCGAACATGGGATCAATTTGGAATATTGACCTAATAACTGCAGGGAATTATTTAACTAAGACACATCAATCTTGCACTGCGCAGATGGAATTATCAGTTTGTTTCACAATCCAATTTATAAGCCTTTGAAATTGACTTTCTAGGAGTCAGAAATCTGTGTTTTTACAAAGCCTTGACTAAAATCTCACATGCATTCACACATATAAAATTGAAAAAAAAAAAATAAAAATCAGTGCGTGTGGGCGTGTAACTAATCAATACACGTTGGGGGCTATTGCCAGGCTTGAGTATATAAAACAAATCTCTTCACGGCCTACCACACTTTAAGTCTCTATCTATTCATATGCCTGTGGAGGGTGCCTGAGTCTCTGATAAGCAGACATGTGTGTGTTTGTGTGATCGCCCACGGTAGAGCCAGCCTAACAGCTCTTAAAGTCCACAGTGGGCGAAAGTGAATGGTATGAAAATAAAGCATGAATGTGAACAGTGACTCGCTGCATGTGACTTTCATGGGTACAGCATCACCTTTCAGTTGCCACTTATCTTACTGTAAGCTGCTTTCATTTTTGCTCTCTAGAACAGTAAACACGTAATATTGTATTGCCTTATCCAAATGATTCCATGGCCACATGAGTATTAAAACTAAGAACCTATGAAGACAAGAAGAATCAAGCTGGAATTTACTTGAAAAATTACTTGAAAATTTACTTAAAACCTGTTCAAAAATTCCAGATTACAGTTATTTGCCAAAGTTTTAGACAGGTGTGTCATTCATTCATTTTCCAACCTGTTTATTCCCTTTTTGGGAATATTCCCTATCTCCAGCACACATTTCAACAGCAAGCCTCGAACCAGCAACATTCCAACTGGAAGGCCTCAGTGCTACCCACTGCACCACCATGCTGCCCTTGAGAGTTGTGTTACAAAAAGTGAGCATAAGAAAGAAAAAAATTCTAACTCAAATCATATTTTTATTGTTTTCTTCATCGTTCAATAAAGTACTTTTAAGTTTCAGTACTTTCATAACTTCTGGTATTTTGTTGGATTGTTGCCAGATTAATGTATTTATATTACTTTTTTCCAAAGCAACTAAAGTTTGGTAAACACAACAAGCAGTGTGTTACAAGGTTGTAAGGAGTGCACACTGAAGAAGTTCCAGATTAAAAAAAAAATAATAATAGTTTTTTTTGCAAATTCTATGATTCAAAATGGTGGACAGGAAATTCAGTCAACTGTATAGTAAAATTAGTATTTATGTTCTCGACTAGAACCAGGGAAAAAGTTAGCAAGCTAAACATTTTACTTAAACAGATTTTATCTTTGAACCAGAAGGGACAAATTAGGGACAAATGGCTTATGAGATATAATCCTAAATAGCCATCTATTATGTCTGAGCTAAGTTAGAACAGTGATCTAAGATAGTGGTGGCTACAATGTACCCCGAGTTTGGTGTCAATACATTAAAGTGTGGCAGAGGAATTGTCTAACAGTCATTTTATCGAAAACGTTTTGAATTGAATAGAAGACGGCCTTAGAGTTTGCCAAAGCAGGTTTTTCATAAAATTCAAGATGGCTGAAAAACTCATGGCTGAAAAAACCATTCTAAAATCAACACATTTCTGCCTGAAGATGGCGTTTGTTGTACAACCTATGCACTCCGTGCCATACGGTAAACAGGAAATTTGATCCGAGCAGTATAAACTGTTTGGGACCAGGAGAAAATGAGAAAAGAGAGAATTTGTGGTGCAAGATTTCTGTAACTTTTCCTGTACAAAGCCTCTATCAAAATATGGGATGAGCGCCACTCTTTTATATCATACTTATGACATCAAAAGAGCAGGCGTCCATTGGTCATTCTCTTTGCAAAAAAACAGATCCAATATTGCAGTGCAGACTCTTTTTCGTTGGCACCACTTGTTTGGTCAGATCTGCGTTGTTCGGTTGGTGCCCAATGTGTTGTCACTTGAAAAAAAATTCGGGTCAGTGTTTAAAGACCTTTAGAGACTCCAAATTTGGTCTGGTGAAATGTTAGACTAACCTCTACCAGTGGGAAATTTCTGAATCTGCCCACAATCAGTTCTTTGGGCTGCCATTGTCAATATTAACAAGACAAAAAAACAAACCCATAAGCAGCTTTGCTGATTGGACCCTAAAAGTAGCAACTGGAAATAGAGACTAAATTAAGGAGAGCATAAATGTTAACAGAAAAAAAGACAAACATGTTAACAGGTTTCAGGAGCACAATGTCCTGACACATTTCCAGCAGAAAATATCTCTGACGTAATAATGGACACTAGGGGTGCTCATAATGACACTTCTCCCTTCAAATCTGCCCTCTATTAACTATTTAAACTTGACTAATCATTAATCTGTCTAGTTGCTTATTAAGTCAAATATTTATTAGACCCGATGTGGAATTCCATATTTCAGAAAAGACATCTCTTCTCATCTTTTCTGCTGCTTGTTAAATATTTATGTTTTAACATATGACAAGCTGTCTTGTCATGTGAAAGTCTGCTAATAGACTTTCCCAGGAGAGTTTTGTTCAACTTTTGATGAATTCCTACATACTTCTTAAACTTTCCTTCATTTTCTTCACATTTCTTTTAAAAGATTTCCCTCATGTTTGGCACAAAAATGCCTTCTGCTGGTGGATTATCAAAAGCTTCATTAGAAAATAAAAGGATATATATGTGAAAACCGAGAGCTCAGGAACTTCAGTCTGACATTGGGGTGATGGCTAATGGTGCTAAAGCGTATTTTATAAAGTTGTAAGACTATATATTGGGTTGAAATATTTCTTTTATTTTAAATCAGCACGTATGGCTTAAGTTGTGTTAACCACTGTGTTATAGTTTATGACCATCTGGAGATTCATCAATTAATCTTCTCTTTTAATATACTTTAACATGACAATTTCAATTAAATCTGCAAGCCGCGATCAAGGGCAGATTTGCCCCATCAACTTTTGATGGCTGCACATTTAGTTTAACATAGTCCAAAAAGCTTTGCAATTTAACATCCCATATGCCTCGAGATAAGACTCGTGGAGTTTAAATTTGACAACTAAATTAAAAATAAGTGACTTTTTGTTGGTTCTTGTTTTTCTAATTGAGGGTTCCAAATTTCAAACGTCCTTCAAACACAGTCTGTAATAGCAATGTTAAACAGCAGAAAATGCCACATTCCATGTCGCCAGTAGGTGGTGGTATAACTGACAATTGGCTAAGTGTGTAAGCGTTAATAATATCATGTTGTTAAAATGCTACTATCAATACCAGCGTTTAAAGAATCCCTTGTCTTCTGTCCTTAAAAAAAAACGCGAAACTATCTTTGGGCCACAAAGGATCGTTGCCATGCATCCTGCAAATTCAAAGTAAAAAAGGCCACATTTGATGGATGTATTTCAAGGAACCCTTCGAGGTTTGGCAAAATGGGACAAGCTTTACACAGTTGTGGCCTTGAAATACGCACTTAAGACACAGCTATCAACTTTTAGCTCACATGGCAAATTTGAACCTGATCAGACATTGCCTGGTTGAGTTATAAACAACTTCCAAATTTTGAAGGATGCCATGGGCACATAGTTTAACGAAGTCAAAAAAGCTTCACATTTTAAAATTACATTTACATTTATGCATTTGGCTTACATTTGAATGAACATATTTTTTTCTGTCAGTTCTTGCTTTCCCTGGGATTTGAACCCACAACCTTTGCGTTGTTAGCGCAATCCTCTACCAACTGAGCAACAGGAAAGCAACAGGAAATCCCATATGCATTTAGAAAAGACTGATTGAGTTTGGAGAAAAAAAAAAAACTAGGAGGAGTTTGTTAAAGTATGACACAAGCAAATGTAGTCATTTCTAGAGGTTTTTGCTAAATTGCAGACTTCCTGTCCATTTTGGAAAAGCAATCCATGTCTGTATTTGTAATTTGTACCATACATATATTTAAGTCTGAAATTAAACTGAATTTCATTTGCCTATGACAAACTCTTAATGCACCATAAGCTGGAACACATAGGTGTCGCTATAGAGCAATTTTTCCACCAATCAGACAGTTCTGACACATACAAATTTCTGTGATTTGTATGTTAGACCCTCAAAAATGACACAATAATACTCTGAGCAATTACAATAATGTTCTACACACATTCTGTGCTCAAGCCCTAACGAACATTTTCATTACATTTGTCCGCTATAATGGTTTATTTGGTTTGTTAAGAGCAGCATTGCATAGTAAAAATGTAACAAAATTTTTGAGAGCATCACGAGGGATTGGTCCTATGATTAAACCATTTCACTGAGCTGTTTACGCAGGATGGATGCTCTTTTGATGCAATGTTATTGTCACCAGATCACAATTTTCAATAGAAATAATTCTATTTTAGTGTGTCTGATAACTGTTTTGCATAATTGTATTATTTTTGATGTGAATATTGTACAGCATTTTATAATATTTGTAGACATGGCATTTAAAAGCAACGTGGATTTCTAAATCTTGCATTAGAGCAAAGCCTTCTAACCAGGACTACTCATCCAACACTTGTGTCTGACCTCACAAATGAGCTTCTGGAAGAATGGTCAAAAATCTTTTAAAAAGTTAAAGCATCAAAGGGTGCTTATCTGTGGAATGGGTCTAAAGGTAACTGAGCGAAAACTCTACAACAAAGTGTACATACAGTTTGAAACGCAACATTTCTAAATCCATTCACTGCCATTTCAACAGATTGTTGTGGAAAGATATTTTTTTAACCAAACTGTTATTGGGCTTGGCTATGATATTGGTACAGTGGTTCCCCGAGATACAAAATTAATCCGTTCCAGGGTGGCTTTCGTATCTCGGAAATTTCGTATCTCTAAGCAAGTTTTACATGTAAAATGCCTAATCTGTACAATGACTCTCAGAAACAACAGTTTGGGTTAATAAAAAATATGGAAAACCAGAGAAAATCAAGTAACGTTTTTTTCAATCCTTAAATCTACACATTGTTAATTTAATAAATGATAATAAAACAGATTAAAAAACAAGCAAATTACGTAATATGTACACAAATGTGAAACCTTACCTTGCGAAGTGTGGGAGTTTGTGGAACGGATGGCAGAAAACATAACAGCACTACATATGAAAGTTAACTTTCTCAAGATGTTTCACAAATTACAAACATCAACACGATTTCAAGCAGAAGCTTTTTAAACATTATTCATAAACATTACTTTATAAACGTTTTAGGACACTTTGACTCTAACTTTTTGTTATTGCACATTATTGGTAATCTATACATAATGTTTCGCTCGATTTAAAACTGATTTAAAGCATTTTAAAGCTCCTTTCAGCACTGTCTGCCATGGGAAATGGAGAGCCAGGACCCGGAAGCGCAGCGCAACGTCAGACTTTAAAAATGCATAATAGAGCAGAACGGTTGGTGTTTTCCGCTCAAAGCTAAAAAATCCTTGGCGAGACCTTTCGTATCTCGAACATTTCGGAACTCGAAGCATTTAGATCTTGAGACACCCCTGTATTAGCTTTTCAAAACTTGAAATAAGCCTGATGAATTATTTTGGGTCACAATTGAGTTCCTGCTCAGCAAATGTTCCCACATTCAGTCTAAAACATTTTATTTGTGAGGAACGCAGCCAGAAATCAGAAATGTTCACTCTTTGTTGAGTTGTATAATTGTGCACCTAATGACACCAAGCTTTGCTTTCAAAATGATTTGCTGCTCAAAAAGAGGAGACTTACAGAACAGAGCAGAGAATTGTGGGTAATTAGAGGTCTGGAGAGGTTTTATCACTGGCCTGAAGTAGAGGCCACACATTTTAGGTTTCCACAGAGCACTGGAGCATGGGAACTGCTTCTGTCTCTATAGTCCCTCAGAGGAGACCACTTCTCCAACCCGCTCTCCTCAAGCCAACACAATACTCTCAGCTTCTCACGGCTCCATCCCCTCTAGCCATTCCCAAATCCTACCACACAACCAGCACAAAGAGACACGAATGCCAATGCTCAGATTAGATGTATTCATTCACCGTTCTCGCCATGCACACATTTGAAGAGCCCTGGGAGAAACTCTCACCGATGTATGAATGTGTGTCACACAGGGAGAAAGTTTCGTCTCGAGCATGCGTGTGTGTTTGGATGTGTGCATTTTAACAGATGGATGATTCATCTTGGTCTTCTTTCAGTGCTGGGGATTGAATCTGAAAACACAATTGTGTTATTTCCCCCGGTACCAGCATCGAAAATAAGTGTAATGAAAAATATGTATAGTGCTCATCCAAAATGAGTACATCCCCTTGAATCTAATGAGTAGCTCAATGAAAAAAAAGTACAATTTCTAAACTTTTCAAAAGGCTGAGATTTATTGAATTCTTATTCAATTCCATTTTGGTTGGAGTAAAAATTAACATCTAGTATCTAGCATCTTTATATAAGCACAATGCACTTGTTCATTCTATCACCAAGTCTTCTAGGCATGGAATGAACAAATTGGCGACATATTACAACATCTATATTTTTCCATTCTTCACAAATAACCTCTTTTAGAGGCTGGATGGAGATCGATGCTCCACGTCTCATTTCAGAATTCTTTCAGTGTTTAATTGGGTTCAAATCAGCAGATACTTGGTCATTCAATCACCTTCACCTGTTCTTCTTCAGAAATGCAACAGTAGCTTTCGATGTGTGTTGTGGATCATTGTCACGTTGGAAAAGTGCAAAAAGGACCAAGTGCACGGAATGATGGCAGCATCTTCTCCATCATTAAAGAGCACAACATTGTTGAGTTCATGATGTCATCAATGAAATGCAGCTGCCCAACACCAGCAGCACTCATGCAGCCCCACATAATGACACTGCCACCTCTATGTTTTACTGTAGGCACTGTGTATTTTTACTGTAGGCACTGTGTCTTTATAAAACCATTAGTTTCAAAAACAATGATCTTGTCTGATCACTCCAGAGTCCCAGACTTTATCTTTCTTCACATTGGCCTCAGCAAATACTAGGCGTGGGTTTTTGTATGGGGTTTAGGAGTTGCTTACTTCTTGGAGTATACTTATGTATGCCTACTGCTGTAGTTAACTGCAGTAAACTTGCATGGCAAGATGTTGTTCTCACCAGAAGATGCTCCTGTCGAGATTCCCCGGACAGCGTGGACATCAATGTAAGATGGTTGCACTTCCAACTATTTTGATCACTTTTGCTACAGTATTTTGACTGATATGTAAAGATTTGCTTATTTACTTTTAAAAAAATGATTTCCTTTCTCAGATTTTGTGAAATTATTCTTCCATGGGGAGCCATTGATTTTTTTTTGTCAAGTAACGCTCTTTAATATTCACCTCTTAAATGAATCATTAGACTCACCTTTGGTTGATGCCTGTTAATTCGAATTGTGTAGTCTTTAGACTGGGCTTGAATGAATTTAACAAATCTTGTTTGCAGTCAATGACCCACACTTGTGAGAGTATTTTGTAGTGTAGTATCTCATAGAAAATGTTGATTCTGATAGAAAACTAGATCAGCAGTTTCTGAAAAGCGCAGACTACCATGTAGTACCAAAGTACCATGTCAGCAGTTCATGTTCGTCTCACATGGCGGAGTACGAACATTACAAGTCTGTGGGAAAAAGCTGAACTTTAAAAATTATTTCCTCAGAAAGTACAGCATTTACACAAACAGTTTTAATGATTTTCGAAAGTTAACTATACAGTGAACAAACTTTACTCTAAATTTAATTTCATTTGGTTTAGATTGGTTTAATAAAAAACTAAAAAACTAGGTCCCCTAAAAAACTAGGCGGGACCATGTTATTGACAGCTATGATTGACAGCTGCACAGAACAAAGCTGACTTATTGCTGTCATCACGTCGTGAGAAAGATCATTTATTGCCAACGATCAAATTCAGAGAAGTTACTTTCAAAATCATTCATTCATTTTCCAACCTGCTTTTTCCGTTCTGGCCAGTTGCCAGTCCATCACAGCGCTTTCAAATTCTTCTTTAAAATTATGAAATAAATTGTACTTAACAAGCTGAGTGTGAGAGGGGCGTGTGTGAGCCAGACTCAAGGCAGAGCTCTGAAACCACGACGGTTCTACCCTTAGAAGGAAATCACGTGCGAGCATTTGCAGTCTCCGCACCAGCTCTGAAATCGCTTCATTTGAGCCCAATGGCAGTAGGCGGTGTCACGTTGTCCATCTTTTTACAGTCTATGGTCTTCACCATGTCTATATTCCTAAATGCACTGAGTTGCTATAATGTGATTGGCTGATTTGAAATCAGGTCCAGTCCACTCAAAGGACTGGTGTGAGGATGAAAATAAATGATAAACACTTACATTTTTTTCATATTTTCTTTTTTACAGCATTTTTTTTTTAAATCTGCCTAAAATGTTTGCACAGCACTTTATATACCACCACATATCTTTGAATGGTTATCACTTTTTTGATTTCTAACACTTTACCCTTTAAACAATGTTTGCTTCTACTAATGCCACAGAAATGTCAATTTGTGGCTAAACATGCATTAAAGCATTAAATGAATCCATCTTTGAGTTTTTTTTTTTGAGTGGTTGTTTTAAATCCCACAGTAAAAGGGCATTAATACAAATTATACATGGCCAATTTTGCATTGGCTCTGGTCAGAGAATTCGCTGGACAGATCCCAATGAAAATTGGCTTTGTCCCTTTTGAACAACAGCACGGCTGTTTTAGAGTCTGTTCCATTGATATGCTGTGAGATAACAACCTCTGAATTTAGAGAAACAAAGCTATTTTAAAATTTATCAAAGTTATTTCCAAAACACATAATACTGCGGATGCATAATCATAGCTCATTGGTACAAACAATATGCAATTTATTTAAAACAAAAGACAGCACCCCAAAAATATTTTACAAAACTCAAACAAGTAAAAATAAAATGAGAACACACCACTACAAAACACATTTATACAAAACATTAAACAAGAGATGACTAGCATTATCAATGTCTGTTCCACTGGGCTGGTGGTTCAATGTATCGGATGGTGCCATGATCAAACTCTACCAACACATAATACAATTATCATTCATTCATTCATTCATTCATCTTCTTACCCACCCACTTGTTCCCTTACGGGGTCATTAGGAATTTGCTGACGTGTGACAGCTACACTCATTTCAGCGGCAAGTTGAGCTTCTGTGAGACTAACTAGACAATTCATTGTAGAATAATCAATATTTTTTCTTGCCAATTTTGCCAACAGTATGGCGACAGGAAGGTTTAGGATTTGAACCCACATCACCCTGCGCAACCACGTATAAGTCCAGTGCACCATTCTGTATACCAGGGGTTCTCAACTGTTTTCCCTCTGCAGTCCATGTTCTGAGGCCCACCTATATATATATGAGGCAGGGGGGTACACCCTGGACAGGTCGCCAGTCCATCGCAGGGCAACCCGGAGGAAACCCACAAAAGCACAGGAAGAACAAGTGTATAGTTTTGAACAGCTTGTATCAAATAATTTGTTTACTCTTGTCTATGATTTTTGTATCGGCTAAAGATGCAATTGACTCATGCCCTTCGAAACCAAACTAAGCAGCCATGCTTTGCATTTATTTACACACTTAACCTTTCACCAAACTAAAAGAGGCTCTTCACATTATAGATCACATAAAAGAGCATAGATGCAAATATCATGCCATGCTCTCTGATTGGGGTCAAGGGCATCCGCTCTGAGCAAACAAGACCATTATCTAATATCTTTTTCATGTAAATAAAGGTCAAAGAAGAAGCAAAGCATAAGGGAATAATCATGGAGTTGTTTTAGCTTTGGGTTTGGGAACAGTGCAAGATTCTAAATTAATAAAGTCTGCTGGGTTCTCTAGATCAGCTAGAAGTTATTCTAAATTATAACAAATATCTAGCTTGAGTTAAATTATCGGTATGTCATTTTAGAGAGATTATTATAACAATTTGTTTTGAGCAATGGTGACACAGTGGGTAGCACTGTGGCCTTCCAGTTAGAAGTTTGTTGGTTCAAGGTTGGCCGACCACCTTCCTGGAAGGGGTTTGCATGTTCTCTACACGTGTGGTTTTCCTCCAGGTGCTCCAGTTTGACCCCAAAAGGGAATAATAATTGGGTTAGAAGATGAATGAATGTTTTGAACCACTATATAAAGTACATATTCATGTCAATTTTAAAATTGTAATTCTTTAATTAAACGAAAGTTTTTTAGTAATAATTAGACACAAACAAAAATAAAAAGAAAGAAACAATTAGGGATACACGATAAATGTTTTCAACACTAGGATTGGGTGATGTCAAGGAATTTTTGAATCGATGATGTCATCCAAATCCCCAACTTAAATATGTTAACAGGCTCAACTTCACAGAGAGCATTGCTGACTAATAAATGGTGATGCAGCAATATTAGCAGTTATGCTAACCAACCCAGCATTGCACAAAACACCTGAGATCTGTAAATAATGTCAACGAAACACTATTAGAAAGAATAAACACATTCTCGGTTTTAAACCCTTACAATATTTGAATGAAATAGATCCAAACTATGTTCTTTTACTTGAAAAGCATGACAGCGTGTTAGCATACACAGGCACTGAACTGCATGAAGCATGTTGTTATTTCTGCACGTTTATGGTGGGTTCCTTCATTTGTGAAATTACAAGACATTCACAGAACTCTTTGATGCACTTTGGACTTTATTTATGTCCCTTTCCAGCCCAAACAACACACAGAAAATTCTCATTCGAACAACTTCATGTCGTTCAATTTGACCTGCGAGTGGCTGTTTATTCGAGTGACCAAAACGTCTAGGTTACTTGCGTAACCCCACGTTCCCTGAATAGGGAACGGAGACGTTTAGTCGATGACCGACTGAATGGGAGCTGATCTCCATGGGAGATTGGACCGAATTGTTTAACGGGCAAATTGATTTGCAGGCGTGAGTGATTGATTAGCAATCAGCCGGGTATAAGACCGGGCGTAACGCACGCTTCAGTATGGGATTTTCCTGAGGAGCCGACCTACTTACCTCCGGCGCCTCAGTCTCCCGACTTCAAGGCATGGCAGAAAGGAAACGTCTCCGTTCCCTATTCAGGGAACGTGGGGTTACGCAAGTAACCTAGACGTTCCCTTTCAGTCGGTACCGGAGACGTTTAGTCGATGACCGACTGAATGGGAGCCTCTACAAAGCGCCATGCCCGAAGTCCATCCAAACAGGCCAGCACTAAACTTGGAGAAGGTTAGTGAATTAAGCTGTAATACCTGAATGGGAACTCCTTCTGCCCCTGCCCGGAATTTTCATTGACGGGGAAGTCGTCCAACACTGAGAGCGTAAGCTGTACTCGGTTGTTGCGAAGACGACCAGAAGGAGGGCACCCCTCATCGTGGAGAGGGGTGCGCGGAGATCGCGTCGAGACCCGCAGGGCTACCAGCGAAGACGTTCTGCAGACAATAGAGTGGCAGAGACGTAAGTCATCGTTACTCACCAAGGCAGGGGGGTAACGGGACGGGTTCCTACTAGCCGCCTGGAGGGGGAGCTGTAGAAAAAATACACAGAAAGGGAGCACCAATAAAAAGGGGGACTCCCAGATCCGGACCCTAGTTCTGCTGGGGCCAGGCCGAAGCGAGCTCCAGAGCAGAACCTAGCAGAGCTGACTGCTCCGCACAGTCAGATGCCGAAGGGGGGAGGAAGAAGAGCCACCCCAAAGGGGGGGGGGCACAAGATGTGTACTGCTCATTTAAGAGAGTACTGCAAGCTACTACACCTGCTCCGTTCCCTGAGGGAGCCTGCCACCACACAGGACCGCAGAGGGAACGGAGCTTGAGAAGGTCGAAAAACCTGCTGAATGTGTCTGGTGTAGACCAACCCGCAGCTCGACATATGCCGGCGAGTGAGACCCCCCTAGCCAACATCCACGAAGCAGCGACGCCGCGAGTGGAGTGGGCCCTCAGATGGAGAGGGCAGGGGACATATCACACGCCTCATAAGCAAGGCAAATGGCCTCCACGATCAGTGTGCCAGCCTTGCTTGAAGACAGCGGAACCCTACGCTGGCCTCTGAAACAAATGAAGAGCTGCTTGGAGCTGAGTAGCTCCCGGGTTCTGTCCAGGTAGACCCGAAGGGCTCAGTGGACACAACAAACCCTGGGTTGGATCTGCCTCCTCCCGGGGCAGAGCTTGCAGGTCACCACTTGGTCCCGGAGGGGGACGGATGGGACCTTGGGGATGAATCCGGGCCTGGGCCTGGTGGAGACCAGGGAACCGCCAGGGCCGAATTCCAGGCAGGATTCGTCGGCGGACAGTGCCTAGAGATCTCCCAACCTCTTAATTGAGGCCAAAGCAAGCAGGAGTGCGGTCTTCCGTGAGAGGACACGCGGCTCTGCCAAATGCCAGGGCTCAAAGGTGACTTCCGCAGCCCCGAAGGGCGACGGAGAGGTCCCAAGAGGAATGGAGGGTGGTCTAGGAGGCCGGAGGCGCCTAGCCCCCTTGAGAAATCTCACCGTCAGTGCGTGGCTGCCCACTGATTTCCCTTCAACCCGGAGGTGGAAGGCAGAAATAGCGGCGGCGTAGACCTTGAGGGATGATGGGGACAGCCCCCGATCGAACCTCTCCTGGAAGAAGGTCAACACGACTCAGATGGGGCATGTCCCGGGGCTTCCTGGTGGGAAGAGCACCATTCGACGAACCGACCCCACTTGCCAGCGTAGCACACTCAATGGAGGGGGCTAACGCATGGTATAGGTAGTCACCACGAGGGGTGGTAGAGGCTCGGGGTCCACCGCGGACAGATATGCCATACAAGTAGGGCCCAGAGGTCTGGCCGCGGGTGCCTGTATCCCCCCCCTTGAGTCAGATCTGGACTCAGGGGATCGGCCAAGGGGGGGCTGTCACGAGCGCAGAGAGGTCTGGAGACCATACTCTGTTCGGCCAGAAGAGGGCGAAAAGAGTAGCCTGCGCTCGTCCCCCCTGACCTTGCACAGGGGTTGTGCTAGGAGGCTTCACTGGGGAAAACGCACATAAGCGTTTGTTCCTGGGCCAGCAGTGAGCCGGCGCATCTGTCCCGAGAGGAGCCAGGGACAGGAATAGGAGCCGGCAATGGGTATTCTCACGGGAGGCAGCAGGTACCTGGGCCTCGCGAAGATGTCCCAAATCTGCTAAACAGCCCGAGGATGGAGTCGCCAATCTCCTGATGAGGGGTGGAATCTGGACGGCGGAACCGCGATCCTGTTACACTCCGCAGGGATATGAAGGCTCGAGCGACGGAAGTCGCTCTAACTCCAGAGGAGCAGCTGTTGGGCGAGGTAGTGCAGGAAGCGGGAGCGTACACCGCCTTGGAGGTAGATGTACGCTACGACCGCAGTGCTGTCAGTCCTGACCAGCATGTGCCGATCCCGGAGGATCACTGCTACTAGCTCGAGACGGTTGATGTGCCAGCGAGAAACCAGTCCGTTCCAGGAACCGGACTCTCGGTGGGAACCGCACACGGCGCCCCAACCGGTCTTGGAGGCGTCGGGTGACCACTACGTGACTGGATGATGCACACTAGGGGCACTCCAGCTCGCAGGAATCGTACCGACTTCCAGACCTTCAGGTGAGGGAGCGCATCTGTCACGGACAGACGAAGAGCTCCCCGACGCCATGCCCAAGTTGGAACTCGCGAGAGAAGCCATAGCTGAAGTGGTCACATATGCAGGAGCCCGAGTGGAATCACTGAGGCTGCGACTGCCATATGCCCCAGGAGCCTCTGAAGTAACTTCAGTCTGACCACTTGTCGAGAGGACACCGCGAATAAGGCGGCCAGCAAGGCCCGGGCGCAATCTACCGACAGGTGCGCCCGCATGCTCTCGGAGTTCAGCTCCATCCCGAGAAAGGAGATGACTCTCACAGGAGTGAGGCAACTCTTTTCCCAGTTGACCCTCGGACCCAATCGGTTTAAGTGCTGAAGCACCTTGCCTCAGTGTCGGATCAACTGGTCCCTGGACGAGGCTATGAAAAGCCAATCGTCGAGGTAGTCCAGGATCCGAATGCCTGCCCGGCGGAGCGGGGCAAGAGCGGCCCGGGCAACCTTCGTGAGGTGCGCGGGGAGGGCAAGACCGAAGGGTAGGACCTTGTACTGGTATGCATGGCCTTGAAACAGAACCTTAGAAAGGGTCTGTGTCTCGGAACCACTTCTACCTGAAAGTACGCGTCCTTCAGGTCGATTGTCGCGAACCAATCTCCAGGACGGATGCACGGTAGAATGCAGCGGACCGTCACATCCGAAACCGAAGCTTGGCCAGGCTTCGGTTCAGACGCCTCGGGTCCAAGATTGGTCGCAGCCCGCCTGATTTCTAGGGGACCAGGAAGTATGGGCTGTAAAACCCGCGTTCCATATCGGCTGGAGGGACCGGCTCGACAGCTCCTTTTGTCAAAAGGGCGTCGATCTCCTCTCGCAGGAATGAGGCGCCTGTCCGGGGACAGGGGAGTGCACTACGCCTCGAAACCTGGGGGCTTTCACGAACTGAATCGTGTAGCCCTGCCGGATTGTCCGGACCACCCACTGTGAGACCCCGGGAAGCTTCCGCCAGGCTCCCAGGTAAGCTGACAGGGGTACTGGTCGGGACGTGCCGATGGTCGCCAAGGCGGGGCCGCCAAGAGGCGGACTTGAAGGCGGAATCACCAGGGACGAACCCTGGGAAATGGTCAGATGAGGGAAGGGGAACTGAGCCCCCGCGCTCTCTGCCATGGCCAGTGGAACACGCGCCCAAGTCTGGGTCTTCGTCGGAGACCGAGGAAGATGAACCCCAGACCGCAGGGCATGCGGTTCCACTATTCTCGGGAAGTACATGAGAACTGTCTTTGACACAATAGGTGCCGCCGTCCCGAAGGACGGCAGCGAGGAGTGTGTGGTGGACTCCCCCCCTCCAAGGGGAGTTGGGTCGGTGACTTGACCCGAAAGACAGCTCATGACCTCCCGAGTCGCCAACCTCAGGGGCGCTTCTTACTAGAAGCTCTCGTCTGCCTTCGAGAACCCTCCGAGGTTGACTGTGTCTTCCGTCATGCAGGGGTCTTCCTCGGACCAGAGGTCGAAGGCACAGACCGTGACGGAGGACGCTCTCTTTGGCGGCGAACAGGCGGAGAGGGGTCCGGCGCAGAAGCAACGGAACGCCGTCGCTTCCGGCGCGGGACCTTGAGCTCACCCAGACCCTCTGCCTGTTTCCTGATCGTGGAGACCTTTGACGCGAAATCATCCACGGCGACGCCAAAGAGGCCATCTGGTGAGACAGGTGCATCCAGAAACCTGTTACGGTCTTCGGGAAGCATAGTCGCCTGCTCGAACCAGAGATGGCGTTCCTGGACCACGAGTGTGGACATCGTGCGACCAATGTTCAGCGCAGCTGATTTAGTAGCACGAAGCGCTAAATCAGTGGCCGAGCGCAAGTCTCTGAGAGACTGCTGGTCACCACCCCCTTGGTGCATGTCACGGAGGACCTGTAAGGTCGCCATAGCATGCAACGATGCAGCAGCTTGACCCGCAGCTGAGTAAGCTTTCGCATCAGGGCTGACGAAAACTTACCAGCTTTGGAGGGAACAGTCGGACGAGACCGCCAAGCGGCAGCACTGCCGGGGCACAAGTGCACCGCGACAGCCTGCTCCACCCGGGGAATCGCAGAATACCCCCTAGCTGCTGCATCATCCAAGGTGGTGAAGGGGGAGGAGCTGGAAGCCCTGGCAGACAGGGGAGCCCGCCAGAATTTAGTGAGCTCCTCGTGCACCTCCGGGAAGAAAGGAACTTCAGGAGCGCGGGGGGCGGAGCCCCGGCGCTTACCTAAGAACCAGTCATCCAACCGCGACGGCCCTGAGCTGGAAGGTGCTTGCACCTCGAGCCCAATTGCGGCCGCGGCCTTGGAGAGCACCGCGAATGCATCGGGCTCCGGCTCTGCCGCGACCCCGGAGGGTGGCAGCGGTGAGCTGAAGGACTCCGAAGAAAGCGCCCCTTCCGATGCTGCGAGGGAGAGCAGATCGTCAGCAAGGTCACACGAGGGCAAAGGCAACGCCGAAGCGCTATCCGAGTCCCCCGCGGACCAGACGGGGAGCACACTCGGGCTTTGGGGGCGGTGCGAGGGATCACCTGACACCGGTCGCCCAAAGCCGCAGGTGAGGTTTTTTTGGGACAGACCCCTCGGAGTCGAAGGCTCACCGAGAGCCGAAGCTCGGGTGTCCTCCTCCTCGAAGAAGGACCGCCTACCTCAGTGTGCGCGCAGGGAGAGCGTTGCAATGCACGCACTCTCGCCTCACAAGAGCAGCGCGGGCGTGTTGGAAGCCCAAACACTCCACGCATTTCTCGTGACCGTCCTTCGACGAGATAAACCCAACGCAGCCAGGATTACAGCACGCTTTGCTCATCGTGTCGTGAAAAATGGACAGGATGTGAACAAACGGCTAACAATAACACTGGACAGGCTAATGCCGGAAAAGACTGAGGCGCAGCGAACAGCGGCGTGCTATACTGGGCTAGCAGAGGACCACGCTGTATTTGCTAGGTAAGCAACCTCGATCTCAACTGGCGGTTTAGCGTCAAAGTTTAGAGAGGAGAGTCACACTCAGTCCGCTCCGAAGGAAAATCGCATACTGAAGCGTGCGTTACGCCCGGTCTTATACCCGGCTGATTGCTAATCAATCACTCACGCCTGCAAATCAATTTGCCCGTTAAACAATTCGGTCCAATCTCCCATGGAGATCAGCTCCCATTCAGTCGGTCATCGACTAAACGTCTCCGGTACCGACTGAAAGGGAACAGATGCAACTAAGCCTTACAGTACGTACTATAGTTGGGCATTGTCAAGTTATTTGGCATTGTACAATGGCGATGGACGATGGGTGATGGTAACACTAAATAATGTTTGCTTGTTTGCCTAAAGATACAAAGATCTAATAAATCCCTTTTTGTGGTCGTTTAAAGCACCCTATGGGACTGTGACGTGCCCTCTCGCTCCCTTCTGTTTATATCATACAGCTTCTCAGGCGGCTACTATGACCCCTTTCTGTTACCATGGGTCGAGGGGTGCTCTCGTTCTGGTTGCTCTCCTCCTCAACTGAGGACAGCTACGCTTTCAGTGTTGTGAGACTTCCCTGTCAATGATATTTCCGGGCAGGGGCAAAAGGAGTTCCCATTCAGGTTTCTATGGCGTTAGTTGCTAACCTTCTTAGTTTAGTGTCGGGTCTGTCTGGAAGGACTTCGGGCATGGCTTTTAAAAAGGGGTTCCCAATCAGTCGGTTTACCACCAACAAACATCTCAGGAACCAACTGAAATTCTGGGTTACTTGCACAACCACACATTCCCTTAAAAAGGGAGGGGAGACTTTCAGGGAACATGGGGTTACACAAGTTACCTAAACATTCCAGCTAATGTCAGAAGTTTCTTCTAAGGGAAGTTTTAAGTACCTCGCGACTTTTCTTTTTTGACCTTATATGACCTGGTATCTGGTACAAGCAGCTTTTAAACTGTTAGGAGGTATCTCTTTTTTTAAACCTTCAATTTATAATAACCATAAAGTTTACGTTTACTGTATTTGTCATCAACTTGTTAAACAGTTTGTACTGAACCTCTGTAAAATAAATGACTTCTCTTCGCCCTCTCCAGCCTGATCATCCTGAACCTCTGTATCGAGAGGTGGCAATGATGGTGAAGCTGTGCCGCTCCCCAGTCTGCCCTAACGTGATACAGATGTATGAGTGGTTCGACGGTGGAGATACATTGTCCATGGTTATGGAGTACCCTCAACCGTGCATGTCACTCAAAGAGTTTATCGACATAGAGAATGGTTTGACTGCAAACATAACTCGCCTTATAATGGGGCAGTTGGTTAACGCCGTGCAGCACTGCATCAGCCGCGGGGTTTTCCACAATGATATCAACCTGCGGAACATCCTGGTGAATATTGACCTGATACCAAAGGTGGGTAATGACATTTAGTTGAGTAAATATCTTCACCATTAACTGTAGCTTTACTTGCACACTAACCAACTCTGTCCTCTACAGATCAAGCTGATGGACTTCAGCTCAGCACGCCTGGTGGATGAGGATGGATATGACAGCAGAACTTATGATGGTGAATCACCATTTTGTGTCCATTTTTTTCTCGTTGTAAAGGAAACTAAAGTGTCTAGGCTGGACGCAATGTTTGTCACAGAGAGAGATGCTGCAATGAGTGGTTTACATGGTTCCCAAGGCTCACACGTTTTACTGTTTTCACAGTTTCCTACACACAGAAATGATCATACCTCATACCACTGTCTATTAACTGAACACAATGTGGTAGTTTAGCACTGGTTTGTGATCAGCCAGTCACAATAGTTTCATAAATTACTGTTTTTATGCACTCTGACTTTTATTATGGAATACAATTAAATATTAAACATCTTACTTTGTTGACAGGTGACTTTCATTTCCAGCCACCAGAGGCTTTTGGGGATGGCAAATACTATCCGGTTCCAACTAATGTCTGGTTCCTGGGTATTATACTAGCAACGATGCTTACGGGTCATCTCCCATTCCGCTTGGTGAAAGACATCTTCATCAGACCAATAAGAAGGCTGGGATCAATCGTTGGCAGTAAGTGAACAGAAAGATTGATAAACAGAACTGAACTATGCTCCTAATGGAACTTAAATATATATTAATAACTTTTTCTATGAATGTATTCCCTCCTAATAGTGTAGCTTCAGTTTATTCATTCATTCATTTCCCAACCTGTTTATTCCCATTTTGGGGTCACGGGGGTCTGCCTGTGCCTATGTCCAGCGCACATTGGGCGAGAGGCAGGGGTACACCCTGGACGGGTCGCCAGTCCATCGCAGTGCTTCAGGATTTAATAATCATACATTTTTTTATCTATATAAATTTGCACTTGCTGTCTCTTGATAGGATGTGAAGATCTGATCACCAAGTGTCTTGAACGCAATCCAGAGGATCGCTTAACACTTGAAGAGATCATACAGCACCGCTGGATGAACCTTCGGCATCCCTGGATGTTCAGACGGGTACGATGGGAATGAAGAGAAGCTGACTGGCTCACGTTCACAATAGAGAAGAGTGTGGTTGTGTTTAACACGATTGCTGTTAATCATTTCAGTTCTGATGCTGCTCTTCATGGGGAACCGGAGAATCATGTTCGAGATTACAACCGTCACGGTAAGTGAGATATCACAGGTATGGGAGTACAGTTGTGCTCATAAGTTCACACAACCAGGCAAATTTCCTGATTTCTTAGCCATTCATCAGAATATATGACACAAAAGCATTTTGTCCGCTAATAGTTAGTGGTTGAGTGAAGCCGTTTATTCCACGATTTGCTGAATTAAGGAAAAGTAATGCGGGAAGAATAATACATTTTTTTTCCGTTGCAGGTTCTCCTCACAATGTCTTTAAAGGCTGTAATCCAGAGCTAGAGCACTGTGTGGAAACACTGATTGTAGTTCAGTTTAAAGGTAGGAGGTAAAGGTATAAAAAACATCATTCTTTTAAATGAAACTAGAACTTTAAAAAAAAGAAAAGGACGTGCACTGACGTGCGACGCCATCCAGGTATGAATATTACAGTGTCAAGGTAGGGCTTCTGTTATCGATAGCTTCTGTATCTGCAGTGTGTGGATAGAAACTCTAACACCAGATTTAGCTCTTTGTTCTTGCCAGTTGTTTCTGACTCTCCACAGCCTCATCGCTCCGAATCTCTGTGGATCCTGACAGTGATGACAAGATCACACAGACAATATCTAGAGTTCACATGGTACGTGGCACTTCACAAGATGTTCAAGAGATTGTGAATCCAGGCACTAAAGCTCACACAGCTCTTTCTCTCCTCGTTTTCTAGGTAACTGGAGCCTGTTTACCGTTGCTGATGGGCAGCACAGAGTCTCGGTGGTTATCACTGAGGCTGCTCAGATACTTGGTTCCTGGAGGAGCCTCTCTGAGTGGAGTTTGTATGTTCTCCCTGTGTCTGCATGGGTTTACCCCGGGTACTCCGGTTTCCTCCCACATTCTAAAGACATGCACCTCAGGTGGATTGGTGACACTAAATTGCCCACAAATTTGACCTGAATTACTTTAAGTTGTATAAAATAAAGTATTTTGAATGAATTCAGTGTTTTTCTGTTGTTATTGTTCCGGGTTTTCTGATAAACCCTAAATCTTAGAAACTGCTTGAAGCACTATGATAAATATCTATACTGTAGTGGCTGTAAGTGGCTCGCCCTCACCTATTACGTGTTCTGTTTCTCACTTTAAAATTACAACTTGTAACGAGTAGTGAATGAGTCAGGCACAACTGCTGTAGTAAAATCCACTGGAGGGTGTTTTTTTTTTTGAGAGAATTAAATAGGTACAGAGTAATCAACATGGATACTTCTGTCGGTGCTGGCTAGTGGCGTCTGGTAAGGAGGGCTCGAAGTGCTCTATGCGTGTGTCCGGTGCTCAATGTTCTCAGTGTGCTTGAACTATGTATTTGAAAGCTGAATTTCTCAAGATTCAGTCGATATAAAGCATTATAGGTTTAACACACTACAGGGACAACAGTTTGTCAATTTGGTGAGTGAAAATGCCCTAAAAATTGAAGGATTAAAAAAGACAGTGGATTTTGTATGTGCCAAACTCACTTCGAGACGAGATTAACCCCCGAAGAGAAGAAGATGGAGTTCTGTGAACAACATCTCACGGACCTGGAAAGATATTCCCAGCGATGGAATTTGTGAGAGCGAAGTCTATCCGTATTTGTAAATCTACGTTCCCTGATTGAGGTTAGTGATGTGTCGTTCAAGAACTTTTTGTTCTTTTTAAACAAATCTTTAATGTGACTCCGTAGGAACGAATCGTGTTGGAGAAGGATTCGTTCATTGGCTCATGCGTAACATTCTTGTGGTTTTTTGAGTGTAACCTGTTCATCATTAATGACAAAAGACCGAAAAGACCCGAAGGACTCATGCAGCGTGAGCCGGAAAGAGAAAAGACTGAAAGGACCTGGAGGAGTTGGACTCGCAAAAAGAACTAATCTTTTCGGGTCCCGGCAATATAGCGGTCACGTGACAAAAGTGCTAAAGAAGCCAGTCCGGACTGAGTGCACGGACTGCACATAGGCCTCATAATAGTTCGCGACCTCGTCCCATCATCATTCAGTTTTCTTTATGAGCGACGAGGGACGGAGTTTGGAAAGCAGCGAGAACATCAGGAGCAGGAGTTTCTTCGTGCTAACCAACTTCGTTTTACGGAAGATCTCATTACGCAGGATCGGTAAAGAAGACGGCTGCTTTGGTCCGCTGTTGAAAAGACTCGGAAGGAGGGGAAGAGGGCTCATTTCGTAGGTGCTTGTGCCTACGTTGATGGATCTGAGATACTTCCTCCTAAGCAGGGTATATTGCCTGAGTTACTGTAAGTGGATGGAAATTTTGTATGAGTAAGGTCTGTATGACTGACTGCACTATTGCCGAAGTTTGGATTTGTTTAACTTTGTTAGTCGGCAACTGATGCGTTTACGTCTTGAGAGGGTTACACAAAGATTGTTATCTTTGTTTTGTTCTTTTATTTATTGCTATGTCTATTTCAATTGTTTCTGTCAATGCCAGGGGACAACATGATAATGTGAAGCGTAAAGCACTGTTTTTGTATGCTAAATCTTTTAAAACTGCTTTTACTACTTTTTGGAAGAACCAATGGGGCAATGAGGTTTGGATGGCTCATGGTTCTGAGCATTCTGCACTACTCTTAAGTGCTACCAATAGCTCTTTAAAGAGCTCTGAGTTCCCCTGGGGTTGTGTGGTGTATGGGGCACAGGGATCTCCATCGTTTTTAGGCGCTCTAGGGTTCTGGCACCTCACCAGCATAGATTTAGCTGCACAGTTAGCTAGCTTAGTCGCAACCACTACTAGCCGCTCATCACAATATTTTCTCATCGGCTCTCTGCAGAACACACGTGAATAATGAGCGATACGACTACCATAAAACGCGAATTAGTCTAAACGCTATACTCTCACTCACACACACAACTAAACATAAGTCACTCTTATGACGAATAATAGTTTTTAATAAACGTAATATGATATATATATATAAAACCGAGCAGGACCCATATTCACCTCACGCTCTTTCCAGTTCCACACATGCGGTCGGAATGACGCGCATGCGCACTAAAATGGAGCGTGATCCCACTCGCGCCTCTCTATCCCAGCCTGCTTAATTTAGTGCAAAGAACGCAAAACTAAATATATTAATTATTAATATATATATATATATATATATATATATATATATATAATCAACACATAACCAATATTTAATATTTAAAGATAATTAATATATACCGGCTACATTTGCAGCATGGGGAACTGAACCTAAAGAACAATTTTGTCTACCAAACGGAATTTTTGAGATAAGATGTACAATATCCTAACATACACAAAGAGATCATAAGAGCTGTTATGACGAATGGGACTAGTGAAGCGTCCTAAAATGTTCAACCCAATGTTCCAGACACTGATGCAGGAGTTTGGGAGAGTGATAAAGTGCAGAGCCCTAGAGAAGGTCTCTTCAGCGTAGTAAGCAGAGCTAGTTTTATGTGTTAAACTTTGTTTAGTTATGTATTCCAGTGTCTATGTTGTCTTTTATTAACTCGTTTTCTCTTATTCTTTACTCATTATATTGAACATGACAGTAGTTTAGACCTCATAAGTGAATCAGAGAGATTAGTAATAATGTTTAGAAAACCACTAAGCAACGTGTTGATCTTGTGACCTTCCCTGTAAAATTCAACTTCGAAGCAAGAGACATCGATGAACCATGGTGAGGTTCTTAAGAGTTATGTTTTTAACATGTACCCGTGCTCTCTCTCTCTCTCTCTCTCTCTCTCTCTGCGTCAAGGCTGGCACCCTCCCTCCATCATGAACCTTGTGCAGGTGTTGCCTTAACGAATTGATGTGCTCCAGCACCAAACCTGTCTGGCACCCTCCCTCCACCCCCACCAACTAACCTGTGCATGTGTTGTATCTGCAGAAGCTGCTTGGCCAGTGCGAGGCTGTATAGTCAATGAATGGGTACGATCCTACCTTTGATTATGGGACAACCTAAGGCAGGCACAGCCCCAAACACTGGTCACAGCCTAGGTCTGAAGACTGAAGGACAAGATGCTGGAAGGGGGTGTATGGTGCTGTGGGTTGCATCGTGCCAAGCGCTGTTCTGATGATCGAGCCTCTTTACAACCAGAGCACTTTTACACCATATCACCTGTTCTCGATGATGGATAAATACCTCACTCAGGGAAGTCACATTGATTCAGTAACAAGACAAATTTTGAAGAAGAAATACAGCTTTAATTCATTGAATTGTTTAAGGAGTGTCACAATAAAGACAAAAATAGGTTATGTTTAAAAATGTAACTATTGATTGTGTACTTACTGTTTAACCAGTAGAGTTTTGCGGTTTGTTCAGACGTGGTGCTTGGTAAAAGCGACTCGCGTCTCTGCCTCTACCGCTTTGCACTGCAGCATCTCAGTTGTCCACCTACAAGTGTCCCGTATGAGTGTGTTTTTAGCACAGCTGGAAATGTGGTCAGTCCACAGTGTGCAAACTTAGACCCTAGCCATGTGGAACAACTGGTCTTCATTAAAGTCAATGCAGATCTGAAAAACAGCGTTATACTATTTGATCCATAGAACACAGCCCCCCCCTCTCTCTTTCTTTCTCTCTCTTACCCACTCACTCACTCACACATAACTGGTGTGGAAATAAAAAAAAGAACCAAAATAAATAAATAAAAATAACACTATTCAAGGTTAAAAGAAAGTTATGTTGAAATGAAAACTCTTGTTCATTACATTGTACTTCATATTGCAATAATGTGTTGTATCTTTGTTGCAAAACTTGTTCTGTATATAGTTCGAATGTTATCAAATCTAACAATTTCTGATCAACCCATATCAATTGAATGCTTAAAATAACATACTGGTTAAGCCCCGCCCATTTCAAGAGAACATGACCCACCTCCTGGTTAAATCCCACCCATTCCCGGGTTAGGCCCCGCCCACTACGAGTACAGATACAGATAATTCATATGGTTAACAGATTCAGATAATGCAGTACTCGCTCATCCCTGGTGTTTATGTACATTTCATGAACGTATACAATGTATTGTTTTTGTCTGTCTGACCTCAGACACATGGTCATGTTCTCATAGTAAGGTCTGCAGTATAGATATATGCTCTTATTCGAGGGTTTCATTCATTCCCTGGCATTTAATTATGATTACCCCCGCAAGAGGGGGTAGTGTTTATGAGTTGCTATTGCCTATCACAGATGATCTGACCTGCCTGATTGCAAGCTGGCAAGACATCCGTTTTAAAAGTGTCGATCCAAATGGCAGATTTGTGGAGAAGGATTTAAGGGCAAGATGCAGAACTCAATTCTGCCATTCTGAGTCACCCTACATCTGTCACAGTAAACAACATATTTTCATTTTTAGGCCTCATGGTCATCAGCAGACATCTGAATGTGCGATTTAGTGATGTCCATGAATGGAATGTAGCGACAGAACAAGCTTTTATTGACCTCTAAAGAACATTTATATTTGATCTAAGACAACGGCTGGCTTATTTATCTCTACATTGTGGTATTTTCAAACTGTCGATGGAATCCTCTTTCAACAGAGGAAAGGCTAGTGAACGGTACTCGTGTATCTGATACATAACCATCCTATATAGTTGGCATCTTAGTCAGAGATGGATTTTTAGAAAATATTGAGTTCTCTTAATTTGACTTTTATTCATGGTGGCATTGGCATGGCAGTATGAATGGGAACAGGTGAACCTCTTGTGTGTGAGTACATGAACACTTTGGATGCAAAGAGTAGATCTTGTGTCTGTATTCAGGGATGACTCGGCAGAAAAACTAGTACATATGGACCAGGATAATAAGGGAAGACATCAGACTATTGTGACAGATTGCACAACAGGCTGTCAGATCAGTAAGCAGATATTTTGGCAGTAACAGAATCGTGGTTATAGATGGCAAACTGTGTGGTCAACATCAATACAGACTAAGCTTAGGCTGTTTGTGTCGGGTACACTAAAGTAGCCCAATGACAGAGATTTGTATATAAGCCACATTGGTGCTGGGCAGCTGAGGGGCATCACCCATTGGTTTCTGGGAAAGTCAAATGAAACTCAAAGAAGGTATCACCGGCAATCTCCTTCGTGAAAGTGCGTCACTATCTGGAAATCAAAAATGAGCATAAGATCCAGAGGCAGGACGTGAGTGGAGAAACCACACATATAACGGTCTAAGACAACCCACGTCAAAAAACCACTGACAGTAAAATTTAAAGACAAAAAACACAAGGAGGAGCCAAGTTTATCAAATGAAATGAGCTGGAATGAACTACAACAGAAGATGACACCTTGACATGACTGCCTAAAGAACTGGTAATCATCCACGCCCTTAAATTATGCACAATTTTAAAGTGTAATAAATCTTAAACCAGCAAAATAAAAGAAGAGGAATTGCAGTTCAAGTCACTTTCATTTAGGCTTCAAGAAGGAAAGCCGGTTGCCCCTCGGAGCTACCAATATAGTTTTTCACCACCAGTGTGTGAATGTGGAATGAATGAATAATGCTCTAAAAAATTATAAAGCATCTTTGAGCAACTGAAAATTAATAGATATTAATGTAAACCATTGCATTTATAAGAAAAAGACTATTAAATAGCCGATTACTGCAGCGACTACTAGGCACAAGAGGGTTATTATGGAAACATCAGTAGTATTATGGAATCAATAGTAAATAAGAGCACAGTAATTGTACGCGCTTTATTTCACAATGATATCTCACAATAAGAGTGACGTGAGAGACTTTATCAGTGGCTCTTTCGGTTCACAATCATCTGCATCAGATTTCTCTTGAGGACGTTATCCACATCCAGAAAACACTACATGTTTAAACTGTTTAAAAGATGCGCCTGAAATGAGCAGCGCTCTATGTATGAAGTCACTCGCTTACGTCATGCGCTTACAGACGAGTTTCTGATCGAGCTTCAGTTTGTTTGTGACTGTCAGAGAAAAGTGCCTCCGAAGTTCAGCAGACATTTCGCTTTTACTTTAGACACTTTCTCGGTTTTTGCTATGGCAGTAGAGGAAGAAATACCTGCGGCCCGCTCCGTTTCGCGTTTCGCCATCAGGACGCTGGCGGATCTGCAGGGCTCCGAATCCACGGGGTCTCTCCCGGACTCAAATACTCGAGGGATGGAGACTTCACCCACCGAGAGCAGCCCCCCTCTCGACAACACAACTGGTGAGAGAACGGTGAAAAACTAAACCCCAGAAATTAAAACCGGAATAAACAACATCGTTTGGGTTTTGGGAAATACGTCTCGTAGTTTGGCGGTTGAGCGTTTATTTAGCTAAAACTGAAAGAATTCACACGTAACTAGCCCAGCACATAACTTTCTGAATGTTTACTCACTGCGTTGAAACAACTGTACGAATGAAACATTTCATGAACTAAATTACTTGAAAATGTTAGAAACGGCTTCAAATCATTTCTTTCTGAACTGAACTTTGTGTTGCTCAGACCCGGCTGCTGTAGTCTTCTGTGATATATATATCTTCAGAAAGTTATTTTAATGTTATGATATAATTGCAGGCTGAGTTTAACCATATTTCATGACCAAACACTGAGTTTGAGTCCAAAAGATGTCGTGATTAACAAACCAGACTTGCTGCCAGTCAATATTTGATATTTGATTAACTTTCAACCCATTTTTATGAATTAAATATGTGTTCAAAGGATATATAAGTGTAATATTTATAAAAGTTTGGTCTGGGAGATTCATAACTACAAATTTTAATTTTTTATGTAACAAATTAGTTTAAAACACATGATTTACATAACATCTTCTTTATTAGTAACATGTCTATCATAAACCGTTGATCAACAAGGTTTAAAGATATGTACTACTATTCTCATTAACTATATTTGCTGAATATCTTAATCAAAAAGATATTGGAATTAAACAAATTTACCAAGAAAACGTGGTCACATGTTTCTGTTGGCTAATTATAAAAGCTTATGTGTAGCAAAATTCAAATGCTAAATGCCATGTGGCCTTCACTTACATTTAAATTATGTTGTAAAATGTAAATGAAAGTAATTATATAATTTACACTCGCCTTTTACAAATATACTTTAGGTATTGAAATTACATAAACATTTTGGTGCTTTATTAGTTGCCAAATTCAAATGTATCTCTCATAGTACATGATGATTATAACATGTCCCTGTAAAAGATGAATCATGTTATTATTATTAGTATTATGTTATATTATATATATATTTTATGTATGACCATGATTTAAACAGCATTGCTTTTATAACTGGGGTAGTTCACATTAATTCTTTCATTATTTACTTGTTATTTCAAACACATAATACTTTTTCAATATGTTATATTGATAAAATGAGTAAGCTATCCCTTTAACCTCTCAACTATTATATGTAAATCTGTCTACATATTATACATTTTTATACAATTTCAATATTTGCATTATATTTGTGAAAAATGTTAATGATGTAATTTAATTTTCCTTATTTTTTTGCAATTTAATTTGAACCCGTATGAACGCCAATTTTTGCATTTACATTTGAATTTTGCTACATATAAGCTTTCATACCATCTCTTTAACTTTATAAAAAGCCACAGATTCTGTGATTTCTTGGTTATGAAATGGCTTTGGAAGATGCTGCTGCTATGACCGCTGCTGGGTAACTGCTCTTGTGCTATTTTCATCTCTGCACTTTGAGCATTGTTCCGACTCGTCTTGGTGACTTTACAATAGTTGACTCTATATGTGACCTCTCACAGCCGATCGAAACAGATCTAGAACCTGCAGGACCGTGGCTTTGTTTCTGCACGTTTAGTTTAACAGTGACTGTTACGTTTCTAACTCAAGGAGGTTCCAGACGAGGCAGGAGAGGGATCTGTGCCTTCTTCAGGAGAGCAAGGAAGATCTTCAGGAGATCAGGAGAGCCTGTTCCTGCTCCTCAAGCAGAAGCTGATCCTGTCCCAGGACCATCTGGGCTCCAGGGTTCAGTGAACGCAGTGGCAGATCCGGCTCCGGACACTGCAGTTCCTGAGGATGAAGCTAGCAGAGGTGAGAGTTCTTGTTTGCTTTTTAAACTTTGTTCTGTCTTTTTTAATATTAATAATAATACATTTTATTTAGTGGTGCCTTTCTAGTCACCCAAGGACGCCATACATCAAAATACACAAAACAAGGTATAAACCATACATGATTGGGAGGAATACAGTGGGAACAGGCAGGACATGCGGAGCTAGTAGTAATCAAGTAGGCAACTAATTACAGTCTGATTAAGGATCTCGTTCTAATTCTACAGCTGAAAAATAACTGAAAACAACTTCAACTTGTGTATCAAAAATATATTTTTGGTTTTATTCTGTGACTGTTTCTTACTCATGTCTTAAATATTTATGTTTTTTTTACTAATTCAAGGAGGTTCCAGACGACGCAGGAGACGCGTCTGTGCTTTCTTCAGGAGCGTAAGAATGTTCTTCAGGAGATCAGGAGAGCCTGTTCCTGCTCCTCAAGCAGAAGCTGAGCCTGTCCCAGGACCATCTGGGCTCCAGGGTTCAGTGAACGCAGACCCTGATGAAGAAGCTAGCAGAGGTGAGAGTTCCTGTTGGCTTTTGTTTTGTTTTGGTCTGTCTTTTTTAGGATATTTACATTTATGCATGTGGCAGATGTTTTTGTGACTTACATTTGAAGCAAAAAACAAATTTAGTCATTTCTTGCTTTCCCTGGGGTTTGAACCCATAGCCTTTGCATTGAGAGTAATGGTCTACTGACTGAATTCCTCAAGTTACCAAACTGAAAACAAGATCCTCTTGTGTAGCAAAATATCTTTTTGTTTTCATTCAGTGACTGTATAATAATGTTTAAAATATTTATCTTCTCCTGCCATGGACTGGCGATCTGTCCAAGGTGTACCCCCGCCTCTCAGCTGGTGTGAGCTGGAGATCCCCGAAATGGAATAAGCGGGCAGGAAAATGAATGAATATTCATCTTCTCATTTTTTACATATTCAAGGAGTTTCCAGACGAGACAGGAGACGAATCAGCATTATGCTCAGGAAACCGAGGAAGGACTTCAGGAGATCAGGAGATCCTGTTGCTCCTCCTGCTCCTATTCCTGTTTCTACTCCTGCTCCTACTCCTGCTTCTGCTCCTGTTTCTCAACCAGAACCTGAGTCTGTCCCAGGACCATCTAGGCTCCAGAGTTCAAAGAACATCGTAGCAGCCGCCAGAAAACCAGTCTCGGATTATGCGGCTTGCAGTGGTGAGATTTCTTGTTTGCTTTTTTTGATCACATGAAAATACTCTTGGTTTGATTGAGCGTTTCCTTTAACTGTACATTTACGAGTATTACTTGACCTTGCCACCTCTTCTGTTTGCAGGAAATGTGACAGACATTTATGAATTCAAAGAACTTCTGGTTAATGGAAGCTTTGGTACGATATACGTGGCAAAACACGGTTGGATGGAGGTAACGCATTCTTACTCAACTGGATCTGAAGCTTGTACTTGTAAAATGAACCTAACCTTAAAGTTAGCGAGACAGTACTCTGTTAATGCTGTTTCCTCTATTTTCAGGTTGCAATCAAAAGTGGCCCCAGGCCTGCGAGTGACTCTTATATTGTTGTGGTAAGTTGACAAAACATTACATATAGTTTAATAAAAAAAAAAAACGATGCAACTAAGCCTTACAGTACGTACTATAGTTGGGCATTGTCAAGTTATTTGGCATTGTACAATGGCGATGGACGATGGGTGATGGTAACACTAAATAATGTTTGCTTGTTTGCCTAAAGATACAAAGATCTAATACATCCCTTTTTGTGGTCGTTTAAAGCACCCTATGGGACTGTGACGTGCCCTCTCGCTCCCTTCTGTTTATATCATACAGCTTCTCAGGCGGCTACTATGACCCCTTTCTGTTACCATGGGTCGAGGGGTGCTCTCGTTCTGGTTGCTCTCCTCCTCAACTGAGGACAGCTACGCTTTCAGTGTTGTGAGACTTCCCTGTCAATGATATTTCCGGGCAGGGGCAAAAGGAGTTCCCATTCAGGTTTCTATGGCGTTAGTTGCTAACCTTCTTAGTTTAGTGTCGGGTCTGTCTGGAAGGACTTCGGGCATGGCTTTTAAAAAGGGGTTCCCAATCAGTCGGTTTACCACCAACAAACATCTCAGGAACCAACTGAAATTCTGGGTTACTTGCACAACCACACATTCCCTTAAAAAGGGAGGGGAGACTTTCAGGGAACATGGGGTTACACAAGTTACCTAAACATTCCAGCTAATGTCAGAAGTTTCTTCTAAGGGAAGTTTTAAGTACCTCGCGACTTTTCTTTTTTGACCTTATATGACCTGGTATCTGGTACAAGCAGCTTTTAAACTGTTAGGAGGTATCTCTTTTTTTAAACCTTCAATTTATAATAACCATAAAGTTTACGTTTACTGTATTTGTCATCAACTTGTTAAACAGTTTGTACTGAACCTCTGTAAAATAAATGACTTCTCTTCGCCCTCTCCAGCCTGATCATCCTGAACCTCTGTATCGAGAGGTGGCAATGATGGTGAAGCTGTGCCGCTCCCCAGTCTGCCCTAACGTGATACAGATGTATGAGTGGTTCGACGGTGGAGATACATTGTCCATGGTTATGGAGTACCCTCAACCGTGCATGTCACTCAAAGAGTTTATCGACATAGAGAATGGTTTGACTGCAAACATAACTCGCCTTATAATGGGGCAGTTGGTTAACGCCGTGCAGCACTGCATCAGCCGCGGGGTTTTCCACAATGATATCAACCTGCGGAACATCCTGGTGAATATTGACCTGATACCAAAGGTGGGTAATGACATTTAGTTGAGTAAATATCTTCACCAATAACTGTAGCTTTACTTGCACACTAACCAACTCTGTCCTCTACAGATCAAGCTGATGGACTTCAGCTCAGCACGCCTGGTGGATGAGGATGGATATGACAGCAGAACTTATGATGGTGAATCACCATTTTGTGTCCATTTTTTTCTCGTTGTAAAGGAAACTAAAGTGTCTAGGCTGGACGCAATGTTTGTCACAGAGAGAGATGCTGCAATGAATGGTTTACATGGTTCCCAAGGCTCACACGTTTTACTGTTTTCACAGTTTCCTACACACAGAAATGATCATACCTCATACCACTGTCTATTAACTGAACACACTGTGGTAGTTTAGCACTGGTTTGTGATCAGCCAGTCACAATAGTTTCATAAATTACTGTTTTTATGCACTCTGACTTTTATTATGGAATACAATTAAATATTAAACATCTTACTTTGTTGACAGGTGACTTTCATTTCCAGCCACCAGAGGCTTTTGGGGATGGCAAATACTATCCGGTTCCAACTAATGTCTGGTTCCTGGGTATTATACTAGCAACGATGCTTACGGGTCATCTCCCATTCCGCTTGGTGAAAGACATCTTCATCAGACCAATAAGAAGGCTGGGATCAATCGTTGGCAGTAAGTGAACAGAAAGATTGATAAACAGAACTGAACTATGCTCCTAATGGAACTTAAATATATATTAATAACTTTTTCTATGAATGTATTCCCTCCTAATAGTGTAGCTTCAGTTTATTCATTCATTCATTTCCCAACCTGTTTATTCCCATTTTGGGGTCACGGGGGTCTGCCTGTGCCTATGTCCAGCGCACATTGGGCGAGAGGCAGGGGTACACCCTGGACGGGTCGCCAGTCCATCGCAGTGCTTCAGGATTTAATAATCATACATTTTTTTATCTATATAAATTTGCACTTGCTGTCTCTTGATAGGATGTGAAGATCTGATCACCAAGTGTCTTGAACGCAATCCAGAGGATCGCTTAACACTTGAAGAGATCATACAGCACCGCTGGATGAACCTTCGGCATCCCTGGATGTTCAGACGGGTACGATGGGAATGAAGAGAAGCTGACTGGCTCACGTTCACAATAGAGAAGAGTGTGGTTGTGTTTAACACGATTGCTGTTAATCATTTCAGTTCTGATGCTGCTGTTCATGGGGAACCGGAGAATCATGTTCGAGATTACAACCGTCACGGTAAGTGAGATATCACAGGTATGGGAGTACAGTTGTGCTCATAAGTTCACACAACCAGGCAAATTTCCTGATTTCTTAGCCATTCATCAGAATATATGACACAAAAGCATATTGTCCGCTAATAGTTAGTGGTTGAGTGAAGCCGTTTATTCCACGATTTGCTGAATTAAGGAAAAGTAATGCGGGAAGAATAATACATTTTTTTTTTCGTTGCAGGTTCTCCTCACAATGTCTTTAAAGGCTGTAATCCAGAGCTAGAGCACTGTGTGGAAACACTGATTGTAGTTCAGTTTAAAGGTAGGAGGTAAAGGTATAAAAAACATCATTCTTTTAAATGAAACTAGAACTTTAAAAAAAAGAAAAGGACCTACACTGACGTGCGACGCCATCCAGGTATGAATATTACAGTGTCAAGGTAGGGCTTCTGTTATCGATAGCTTCTGTATCTGCAGTGTGTGGATAGAAACTCTAACACCAGATTTAGCTCTTTGTTCTTGCCAGTTGTTTCTGACTCTCCACAGCCTCATCGCTCCGAATCTCTGTGGATCCTGACAGTGATGACAAGATCACACAGACAATATCTAGAGTTCACATGGTACGTGGCACTTCACAAGATGTTCAAGAGATTGTGAATCCAGGCACTAAAGCTCACACAGCTCTTTCTCTCCTCGTTTTCCAGGTAACTGGAGCCTGTTTACCGTTGCTGATGGGCAGCACAGAGTCTCGGTGGTTATCACTGAGGCTGCTCAGATACTTGGTTCCTGGAGGAGCCTCTCTGAGTGGAGCTTGTATGTTCTCCCTGTGTCTGCGTGGGTTTACCCCGGGTACTCCGGTTTCCTCCCACATTCTAAAGACATGCACCTCAGGTGGATTGGTGACACTAAATTGCCCACAAATTTGACCTGAATTACTTTAAGTTGTATAAAATAAAGTATTTTGAATGAATTCAGTGTTTTTCTGTTGTTATTGTTCCGGGTTTTCTGATAAACCCTAAATCTTAGAAACTGCTTGAAGCACTATGATAAATATCTATACTGTAGTGGCTGTAAGTGGCTCGCCCTCACCTATTACGTGTTCTGTTTCTCACTTTAAAATTACAACTTGTAACGAGTAGTGAATGAGTCAGGCACAACTGCTGTAGTAAAATCCACTGGAGGGTGTTTTTTTTTTGAGAGAATTAAATAGGTACAGAGTAATCAACATGGATACTTCTGTCGGTGCTGGCTAGTGGCGTCTGGTAAGGAGGGCTCGAAGTGCTCTATGCGTGTGTCCGGTGCTCAATGTTCTCAGTGTGCTTGAACTATGTATTTGAAAGCTGAATTTCTCAAGATTCAGTCGATATAAAGCATTATAGGTTTAACACACTACAGGGACAACAGTTTGTCAATTTGGTGAGTGAAAATGCCCTAAAAATTGAAGGATTAAAAAAGACAGTGGATTTTGTATGTGCCAAACTCACTTCGAGACGAGATTAACCCCCGAAGAGAAGAAGATGGAGTTCTGTGAACAACATCTCACGGACCTGGAAAGATATTCCCAGCGATGGAATTTGTGAGAGCGAAGTCTATCCGTATTTGTAAATCTACGTTCCCTGATTGAGGTTAGTGATGTGTCGTTCAAGAACTTTTTGTTCTTTTTAAACAAATCTTTAATGTGACTCCGTAGGAACGAATCGTGTTGGAGAAGGATTCGTTCATTGGCTCATGCGTAACATTCTTGTGGTTTTTTGAGTGTAACCTGTTCATCATTAATGACAAAAGACCGAAAAGACCCGAAGGACTCATGCAGCGTGAGCCGGAAAGAGAAAAGACTGAAAGGACCTGGAGGAGTTGGACTCGCAAAAAGAACTAATCTTTTCGGGTCCCGGCAATATAGCGGTCACGTGACAAAAGTGCTAAAGAAGCCAGTCCGGACTGAGTGCACGGACTGCACATAGGCCTCATAATAGTTCGCGACCTCGTCCCATCATCATTCAGTTTTCTTTATGAGCGACGAGGGACGGAGTTTGGAAAGCAGCGAGAACATCAGGAGCAGGAGTTTCTTCGTGCTAACCAACTTCGTTTTACGGAAGATCTCATTACGCAGGATCGGTAAAGAAGACGGCTGCTTTGGTCCGCTGTTGAAAAGACTCGGAAGGAGGGGAAGAGGGCTCATTTCGTAGGTGCTTGTGCCTACGTTGATGGATCTGAGATACTTCCTCCTAAGCAGGGTATATTGCCTGAGTTACTGTAAGTGGATGGAAATTTTGTATGAGTAAGGTCTGTATGACTGACTGCACTATTGCCGAAGTTTGGATTTGTTTAACTTTGTTAGTCGGCAACTGATGCGTTTACGTCTTGAGAGGGTTACACAAAGATTGTTATCTTTGTTTTGTTCTTTTATTTATTGCTATGTCTATTTCAATTGTTTCTGTCAATGCCAGGGGACAACATGATAATGTGAAGCGTAAAGCACTGTTTTTGTATGCTAAATCTTTTAAAACTGCTTTTACTACTTTTTGGAAGAACCAATGGGGCAATGAGGTTTGGATGGCTCATGGTTCTGAGCATTCTGCACTACTCTTAAGTGCTACCAATAGCTCTTTAAAGAGCTCTGAGTTCCCCTGGGGTTGTGTGGTGTATGGGGCACAGGGGTCTCCATCGTTTTTAGGCGCTCTAGGGTTCTGGCACCTCACCAGCATAGATTTAGCTGCACAGTTAGCTAGCTTAGTCGCAACCACTACTAGCCGCTCATCACAATATTTTCTCATCGGCTCTCTGCAGAACACACGTGAATAATGAGCGATACGACTACCATAAAACGCGAATTAGTCTAAACGCTATACTCTCACTCACACACACAACTAAACATAAGTCACTCTTATGACGAATAATAGTTTTTAATAAACGTAATATGATATATATATATATAAAACCGAGCAGGACCCATATTCACCTCACGCTCTTTCCAGTTCCACACATGCGGTCGGAATGACGCGCATGCGCACTAAAATGGAGCGTGATCCCACTCGCGCCTCTCTATCCCAGCCAGCTTAATTTAGTGCAAAGAACGCAAAACTAAATATATTAATTATTAATATATTAATATATACGGTAATAATCAACACATAACCAATATTTAATATTTAAAGATAATTAATATATACCGGCTACATTTGCAGCATGGGGAACTGAACCTAAAGAACAATTTTGTCTACCAAACGGAATTTTTGAGATAAGATGTACAATATCCTAACATACACAAAGAGATCATAAGAGCTGTTATGACGAACGGGACTAGTGAAGCGTCCTAAAATGTTCAACCCAATGTTCCAGACACTGATGCAGGAGTTTGGGAGAGTGATAAAGTGCAGAGCCCTAGAGAAGGTCTCTTCAGCGTAGTAAGCAGAGCTAGTTTTATGTGTTAAACTTTGTTTAGTTATGTATTCCAGTGTCTATGTTGTCTTTTATTAACTTGTTTTCTCTTATTCTTTACTCATTATATTGAACATGACAGTAGTTTAGACCTCATAAGTGAATCAGAGAGATTAGTAATAATGTTTAGAAAACCACTAAGCAACGTGTTGATCTTGTGACCTTCCCTGTAAAATTCAACTTCGAAGCAAGAGACATCGATGAACCATGGTGAGGTTCTTAAGAGTTATGTTTTTAACATGTACCCGTGCTCTCTCTCTCTCTCTCTCTCTCTCTCTCTGCGTCAAGGCTGGCACCCTCCCTCCATCATGAACCTTGTGCAGGTGTTGCCTTAACGAATTGATGTGCTCCAGCACCAAACCTGTCTGGCACCCTCCCTCCACCCCCACCAACTAACCTGTGCATGTGTTGTATCTGCAGAAGCTGCTT
>SRMA01024196.1:0-82884 GCA_007224835.1 Danionella cerebrum
ATATATATATATATATTTTAAAATTAGCATATTTTATTCGACTAATAAATGAAAAGTGTTTTTAGTACAAAAAAGTCAAACTTCAAAAAATTATGTTCAGTTATGCACTCAATACTTTCTTTTGGGAATTTCTTTTGCAGAAATGACTGCTTCAATGTGGCGTGGCATGAAGGCAATCAGCCTGTGGCACTGCTGAGGTGTTATGGAGGCCCTGGATGCTTCGATAGCAGCCTTAAGCTTATTGACGAAAAGAGGCTCTTAGGTTGGCTGTTTTAGAATAACAAACAGACATCCCTGCGAAGATACAAGTGTAACTGAACAGTGTAGGTATTGTAGTGGGTGGCGAGAGAGACACAGACACACTGGCAATGTTTAAATCTGCACAGGGCTTTTATTTAAAAACATAGTGCCATAATAAATAATTAAAAGAGTCACTCACAGGCTGTAAGAGATGATACATGAAGAGCATATTAGGCAAAAGCGGGCTCCCGGGCAGTGCACTGGGAGTGCTCCGGGGTGCTTCCACCCTGATCAGTCCAGTGGCGCATGGGTTTCCAGACCAAAGGTGTGGGATCCCGTTGTGCTGGTGTATCCACCATGTTGCAGGCTAAGTGAATCCATGCGCCCTTGTCATCAACTTCTGGTTGGTAATGAGTGGGCCAGCGCCTCCTCCGGGGGATGGGAATCCAGCCGAATCCCAGTGACTCAACTGGCCCAGCAGCGACACTCTAGACCTGGTCAATGGGCACTTCCTGTGCTCCTTCGGCTCCCGGTGGCTCTCGCAACGTTCATCCGTGGCTCCCGGCGGAGGGGATTAGTCCGCATCTCCTGCACGGGCTGACTCTCCGTTCATAGGCTGTGTCACGCTTTAATGTGCGCAGCTGGAAAGAGCATGCAAGCCGATGAGTAGCACCTAGCAATGCTGATACGCCCTACTACCATCAGATATCAACACTCCAAAGTGACCACCTAAAACTTGGTGAAGGATATTAGACAAAATGTGTGTATTTAAATTTTTAAGTAAAAATAACTATATCCATATAGCTTGAAATCAAGTCCCATTAACCCATTGACTTTATCAACAATCAATGCATATTTGTATTGGAACAACAATAAAATCTGAAATGAGCTGAATTTATGTCAAGGTTTCTTCTTTTACCATGTTCATTCCAGCATCCTCTGCTTAAGCTCTCATACAGATGGCAAGTGACAGTTAAGGTCATTAACAGAAGAAGGATGAAGGTAGACTAGACTTCAGTTTCTGCTTATCTTAACTCCATACACTCCTGCTTTTGTTTCAAGGGCTTTGTTTACACCCAGACAATTAATTGACTATTCGTCGTTTCTCAGCAGGCAAGACTAAAAATGGACCAAGCCCACCTCCAAAGTACGTTCAGGGATGCAGAATGTGAAAACAGTAATCAGGTGACCTCTCTGACTCTTAGTTGGCCTTGTTCTGTGGTCATTGTTATGTATTCAGGGATCTTTCCAGGGTAATGTCTGTTGAAAAAAGTACTTTCACAATTGATTTTTAATGTATAAATACTGCTTTCTTTATTGAAAACTACATTTTGTCCACATTTCGTTTTGTGTCATAAAGAAATACCTCGTAAGTTTCTCCAGATAAGCTATCTGGACATCAATTATTCCTTTTCCTTTTGCTTTCTTTTCTGCAAAAAGAGAGAGACGGAAGGGAACCGCCTCATTCCCCTCTACCCATAACCCTTTCTCCATGGATTGTCACTTTACTCCTCCCACTGAATGTGAACAGGGAGTTAAGAAGATTGAATGAAAGAGTAAATGGAACTGAAAATTACATTTAATGTGTAAAGTTTTCAAGTTTTTAATGGAAAAATAGTTTCATCTAAACATCATCTAAACATTTTATTTTAAGACGAAGGAACACATTATATTATGACTGAAATATCCATTATTTACAAAAAGAAAACAAAGCTAAACCATTTCATTGGCCACATTCCACCCATAATTAACTTGGTCTGAAAACCAGACATTCCTCCAGAATTTAAAGGTCTCAAATGTAGAATGGAAAGACATGCATGTTGAAAGTAAGCCAAAACAAATGGTAGCAGCGTCTTGGGAGGCAGAAGGTTGACAAGGCATTGGCTGGACTGCCTTTCTGTTTAATTCATTTTCCTTATTTAGGTGAGGACTAAACAAGAGAATTTTTGCTGGTATTTTAGAGAAAATATTGGTGTTATTTTATCCGTCTAAATTTGTAAATGGGACTTATCATAGTTTCTAATAATCCCCATTGGGCATTCCGCTTTTATATATAAAAAGGAGGTGTTTCATTTGCTTGAAGTTGTAACTTCTTAAGATATACCTAATTTTTTAATGTAAAAGGAAAAGACAAAGATCATACTATTAAGTTGTAAGGTTTTTTTCTGTACCGAAAAAATTCTGAATTGTGACAGCAGTGTGTTTTATCGAACCAAGGCATGACTTTTGCCAACCAATAAACCCCTAATATATACACTACTGGTTACATGAGTTGTAAAATGAATAGAAAATATATACAAAACATCGACAAGGTTAGAAATAATATTTATTTGAAATAATAACTTTTTTCTCTCAACAAATGTTCTTCTGTGTGATCCAAACACCCCAGACCTCGATTTATCCGTCCATAATGCTTTTTTCCAATCTTCCTCTGTCCAATGTCTGTGTTCTTTTGCCTGCACTGATCTTTTTCTTTTATTGGCCAGTCTCAGATAGTGGCTTTTTCTTTGCCACTCTAGCCTGAAGACCAGTATCCCAAAATCGCCAGTGCACTGTAGTTGTTGACACTGGGTACTATTTAATGAAGCTGCATGTTGAGGAGCCGTGAAGCGGCTATTTCTCAAGCTAGAGAGATACTGTATTTATCTTCTTGCTCAGTCATGCAGCAAGGCCTCCCATTTCTCTTTCTACTCTGGTCAGAGCCTGTTTGTGCTGTTCTCTGAAGGGAATAGTACACACCGTTGTAAAATCCTCAGTTCGCAATTTCTCGCATACAATAGCCTTTATTTCTAAGAACAAGAATAGACTGTCGAGTTTAACATGAAAGTTCTCTTTTTCTGGCCATTTTGAGCATTTTATTGATCCTACAAATATGACGGTTCAGATACTCAACCTGCTCAAACAAAGGTCCATTTTATTGCTTCTCTAAGCAGCTACACTGTTTTCAGCTGTGCTAACATGATGCACAAGGGTTTTCTAATCATCCATTAGCTTTCTGCTACAATTAGCAAACACGTTGTACCATCAGACACTGAAGTGACAGTTGCTGGAAATGGGCTTCTATTTCCCTCTTTTCTGAAAGCCTCTATCTCTTGAGCCTGGACCGTCTGATTCCACTGGCCACTCCACTTGGAAAGAAGAGGACACATCACGATCACCAGCACCAAAACCTACTCACCACTGAAGACCCAAATTTTCCACCTGTCACCACTTGATTCACTAAGCACTTCTTGTAAATAAAGCCACCCCCGGGTGTTTGCATTAAAATCCCTTCTGTGTGATTCTTCACCTCTCTACAATAAATATATATTTTAGCTGGTGCCGAGAGAAATCGACACACTGGCACTGTTCAGAGCTGTTCAGGGCATTTATTTAAAATATAGCGCACTAATAAATGATTAAAAAGAGTCACTCAGTGCTCTTTCGGGGTTGGTGTTGTGCCAGACACATGATCACGTTGGGTCTGCTCTGTGGTGACTTCACCCCGTTTGTTCAGTAACGCGTGGGATTCCTTACCAGAGGTGTGGGCATGGTTGCCAGGGTAGCGGTTTTCCCGCACAATTGGGCTATTTTAGAAAAGGAGTTGCGGGAAAAAATACGGAGTTGCGGGTTGCGGTTTTTTGGGCTACATTTATAATGTACCGCGGCCGCAAAAAAATAAATAATAATAATAAATAATAATTGTGGACAAAGATAAAAGGGGAACCTTTTATTAGTGGGTGTTGATCCCCGGGAATGAATACTTGGCAACAAAAGCTGCTTCTTGCGAGACGCAAATAGGCGCGCGCGCCACATGTGCTTTTGATATCACCAATCAAGCATCATCATCATCATCACGTCACTCCATGAGAGCGTTGTAGTCAGAAGCGTCGGTTCGGTTGTCTGTGGATGAACAAGTACAAGTAGGCACTTCTGACTAGGGTCAAAAAAAAAATTCAGAGAGCACATGTTCTTATTTGACCTTTATTGTATGAGATTGTGTATTAAAAAAAACACAATGTGTGATATTAAGAATTTGGGTTAGACAAAAGGCCAATACTTTAAACTTAAACTTGTATAAATTTATTTTAAGGCCCTTTGTGGGAATCCAGCCGTTGTCTAATCTGATTGGACACTGAAAATTGGGCTAGTTTTCATTCCATTTGGGCGGATTTTGAGTTGTCATTGGGCTGGAAATATTTCTGGGACCTGGCAACCCTGGGTGTGGGATTTTGCTGTGCTGGTGCATCCTCTATGGTCTGGGACTCTGTGTCAGAAAATGGGCTGTCCAGCACCTGGTATGCTCCTCCAGCCGAGCCCCAGTGACTCAATTCCTTGAAGGAAAGCATCCTCAACCATTTCTGACAGGATGCATGGAGGCCCATCTGAAAGAATAGTGTTGCAAGCCTACACAGCTTCGTTAGATTCAACCCGCAAGTTATAATACCTAGTGAAGGTTCTGGGTGTCATTCTCCCGGCATCTCTGTAAATGTTTCAAGCGGAGTCTCTCATCAATGACCTAAAGGGCAGCAATGCTTCTAGTAGAGGACAAGTATAGGCAAGGCTCCTTTCTTGGGAACAAGGGTCTGTACTTTGCCTTGGACCCTGGGGGCCCAACGTAGAAACACTCGCTGCTATATTTGAACGGCATGTGCACCCTGTCATGGCAGTGCCCAGATCAGCTTGCCGGTTGTTTCATATTAGTCCAATGGCAGTAGCGGTTTCACGTCATTCATATTTTTTTTATTATATGTGAGCCATGCTAGCAACATGCTAATGACCTTAGTCATGCAAGCTGCAAGACATTTCAAACTACTGACTTCAAACTTTGGTCAACCGTTCAGACAGACTCAGATTGCTTTGAGTCTGAATTTACTTAGAATGCTGGGAAATTTCACCCATTAAAATGTACGTCCCATAAATTGTAAAAAGTATCAAAATTGCCTCTTTTAAATTCTATCTTTGCAAAACTTATAACACACCCTTAAAACTCCACTGCAAACCCAAGGAGCACTGCCACTGTGCTGAATAATGCAATTTTGCATGTACTGTCATAACAATTGACCACTAATGAGCTCTAATGTGACTTGCTCAAATTTGTAGTCTCAAGGGAACAGGAAGACTTTTCAATTAAGGAACTGATACATTGCCACACAACTCCAGAGAGTCACAGAAAGTACTGTTAAACAGAGTATACACACTCACAATGTTTATTTAGAAGCCAGCCATTATAAATCATTGCCTGAATGCTTGACGTGAAGCAGTTTGTAAGCCTTAATGAGACTCGTCCGGTGGCCAGCTTTCTGTCATTTGCTAATTGGGGTGGTTTCGGGATGGATGGAAGAGAGTTAATAGAGAGGCAGTAGAAGCCTCAAAAATTGTAGTTGAAGTTACCTCAAAGATTAATCAGTTTAAGTAATTTCTCAACATGTCAAAGCTCAAGCTGTGTTCTTTGGAACAAGGTGGTATAAGCAAGTTGCCTGTTTGTCAAAGATAGTTTGAGGACCAGCTAAATTCAACATTCAAAAGCTTGTAGTCTGCTTAAACCAACACACCTTGAGTTGGTAATGCCAGATTTTCTACTTGCGATTGAAGCTTTTATGAGATATGTTGTCATGTTATCATTGTTCTTGCAAGTTCAATTTTTTTTCCCAAAGTCTCAAAACTCATTGAGGAGGATGATATATAGTGAAGGGAATAACGTCCTAAAATTGCCAAGCTATTATGGTTCTGTGTTGCAACACTTTGCAGGACATATGTTGCTACTGTACTTGTAGAAATAAGATGGCTTACTCCAAGAGCACTTGATCGCAGGATCTGATTTGTTAACTAAATGATGCATATCCAAAAGTGCAAAATAATAGGTAAAGAAATAGTGCAGTGCAAAAAAATCCAATCAAATGATTTGTAATGCCTTTAATATGCATATACACCAATCAGTGATGTCCAGTGAGGTTCATGACTGATGAGGCACTGACAACATCAATCATTTCACAAACATATGAGCCCTACAGAGTGGCTTATAGACCATTTTTTTCATAGTGTAGTTGGATGCTTGGTAAAGGGTAGGCATGCAGCACTGATTACGTCTTGGTAGCATAAACGAGGGTTTTCTAGCGGCTAGTGCAAGCAGGGTCGTTTCCACCGTATGCCTTCGGGCTTGGGAAGTTCAGAAGTGATTTGCCCAGTGTTGGTGACTGCATTTTCCCAGGGCGGACTCTGTTAGGCCAGCTGCGGATGGGAATTGTTTCTTGCTGTGAGTTGGCTTTGGGATTCTCTTCCATCATTAGTTTGGCTAGATTTCTTCTTTCTTCTTGTCCATCATTGCGGCTGCAACCTTGATTCTGGTTTCTGGTGCCCTTGGAGCTTTCTCTGGTGAAAGTGATTTGGTGGCACGGGGCTCCATGGCCTCTTGCACCTTTGCGGGAGCATTCCAGGGCCCCCTGCATGGAAAACACTATCACGGAACAGATCTGGGCGTCTGCGTCAGCCTGGCTAGCACCATCCTATTGTGACACCCCCTTTTTTTTCCAAAAACGGACAGGTATGGCCAATTTTTTGTAAAAGGTGCGATAATCAGAATCAGAAAGATGTTTATTGCCAAGTGCGCACATACACAAGGTATTTGTAGTGGTACAGGGGTTCATGGCTAGCACCTTCATGGCTAGTTCATGGCTTGCACCTTCTATTCCACAGTAGAGTACTTTGTCTACTGGGGAAGTAGCTCTATGCTGAGATATAATTTGGATTTCTCCTCTCCAGGAAAGTCCTGTAGCAGGCCAGCTACCAACCCAAGACCAGACACTTCTTAAAAAAAATTCCAACGTTCTTTAAATTTTCAAAATCTCTTTCTGTCGGTTCATTCCAGTCTGTCAGATTTTTTACAGTAGCTGATAGCAGGTTTATCAAGGGTGTAGAAACCGACCAAAGTTTGAGATTCCAGTACCATCCAAGCAATCCAAGGAAGAGGCTCATTTCCTTCTTAGTTTGTGGTTTCTGTTTCTACTGAAAGGCTTCAACCTTCTCAATCTGGGGATTCAACAGTCCATAACTAGTCTCTTTTAGTGCCACATTTTCCCACACTCAATGTGAGGCCAGTCTTCTGGATCCTCTCCAACATGTCCTGTACGTAACATAAATGATCAGTCCATGCATTTCTGAATGTTGATGCCAAACATGATTTACGTATGCTGCTGACCCCTCATCACATCCTTGGAGGACTAGAGCCATTCGTTGCTGGGTTCTTGACATTGATATTGCTTTCTGTCTAGAAGCTACCCAGGTGTAAATCTCTTGGGAATATCCATTGGTCCCAAACATAAACAAACTCAAATGGTGAGAAACCTGTAAACACTTGAGCCATTTGTTCTTCCTGTTGTCAGCCACAAATTAATTTAATATAAGTCGTGGTTGGTGGGTAGTTAATTAAATGTGAGCAATAATTCTCTTTGGTTGTGTAAGACTCCACTGTAGCTGTAGGGCAATGGGTGGAGTATGCAGAGAGAACAACTCTGTTTTTATACAAGAGTTGCTTTTTTTGATGTCGACACTGAGTCCAAGTGACTGCCTTGAGAGATCACAGCTACTGAACCCAGGTCAGCAGCTATGGCAATAGTTGGAAGTAACAGCTCCAGTGGACATCAACCTTTGTTTTAGTAGCCTGGGACATTTTCAACTCATTCATTTTTTTGATGCATTTAATCTGAAGTTGTTAAATAGATTGCGAAAATATTTTTTTTTTAAATCTGTAATTGCCTGCCGAAAACATTCTTACGTGGCCAGAATTAAAAGAATTCTACACTTTTTTGACATAAACAAGGAAATGGTGGTGACATTTTATCATGGCTGAACACAGATACTTGAGCCAGATCAGTAGAACTTCTGTCAAACATTATCAGTAGCCATGTTTCCAATCCAAAGATTACATTTATGTGCAAAACTGGTTTTAAACAATAATGTGGATACACTTAAAAATTCCAGTCATTAAAACCGTATCAGGAGAGAGGGTTACTTTGCTCTCCCCTGAAGATCAGATACCCATCTGTTCTAATGCGTCCCCTGGGTTTGGTAGGGATGATCGAGAATGGGGGGGAAGTTATGTAAGTGTAAGCATTGCCTCAATCTCAATTTAATTGGGCAATTACATTGTGCACACAATAGATCCTGGCTGCTGTATAATGTGCAAAGCATGCATCACATTTTGTCTCACAAAATGTGTTCTTCTTTAGACAACAGATCAAAATTCAAAAACATATTTTAAACCGAGTTTGGTGAAGCGGCCGGCAGAGTGAAACCAAACTACAGCAAGTGCTCCCATAATGCTGGCTGCGTAATGATTTCTAGGCAATGCAAATCTATGGGAAAAAATTGGATTTTATCAGAAATTCGGTATGGTTTAATTGTTTTCAAAAGGTATCTTTTTTTGTGAACAAAGTTTGATTTGTGATTGACAGCTACGCTGAAAAGAGCTAAATAACCGCTAGTTTCACATTGTGAGAGAGATCATTTACATTTGGTGCACTATTTGATCATTTAAGATGAGGTCCAGCACCTGGCACGATCTTCCAGGGGACGGGAATCTAGCCAAGCCCCAGTGACTCAGCTGGCTTTGGGGTGACAATTCAGACCCCGGTCAGTGGGCACCTCCTAAGCTCCTTCAGCTCCACAATGGTTTTGTGGTCTCTGTTGCTCCCGGCGGACTCCACTCTCTTCGGATGCATGGCATTTCGTCACAGTACTTATTGTCCTTTACTTTAATATTATAAATGTCAGAAACAACAAAAAAGCATTCTTTCATGTAATGTTATGCCACTTGACTTTAAATGTGTTTATTTAACATTTATTAGTTGTATTTATACATTAATTACATTTTTTTAAATAAATAAAACTGGATTTAGGTAATTGGGATAGTGCTCTGAAGAAAAAAAGTTGTAAAAAATTAATATATAATAGCTTTCTGTACATTTTTAAATGGCCATTAAAACAAAAAAATCTGTTTGGTTGTTGTTCTCGATTTTTTTCAAATGAATTTTAATGTTAATGTAAAGTTACTAAATTTTTTTATAAAAAACACTGGATGGTGAACAATGGATTTAAGTGGCCAGAATGTATTCCAGAAACATCAGACATCCCAGACAAACACACACAGACAGCCAGGGGCAGGCAGTCATCTTTGCTCAGTCACATGGCAGTGGCAACATGCCATGGGGCAGATCGAGAGAGAGAGAGAGAGAGAGCTCCATGCAACCCCCATCCCTCCCTGAATTCTTACAACCTGGGGCTCCTTCCTGAATTAGCCCCCCATGGGGTAGAGAGATTTCCAGGCGAGGAAAGCGCACACACTTTCACTGAGCTGTGTCATATTCCACATGCGGTCTAACACCAGCACAACATGTTCTAGAGATGAACTTTATAACAGCTCCGTAACTCTTTGGAAACATGTTTGTTTTCTGATGAGTGTTATGTTTAAGTGGCTGTTTAAACTACAATACAGAGAGAAAGAGAGAAAGGTGCTGCCAGAAATTGGTTCCAACCTGGAAGAAAATACCCCCTTTTTAAGAGCTAAAAACCATTATAATTTAAACAATTTTGAAAACCACTGTTAGTTATTTTAATTTATAATAATAAAAAAATGAATAAAATCATTAGTTCATAGCATATTTATTACTACTCCTTTAACATTTAAATCTAATTTCGGTTCAATCTCACAAAATTGGTTAGAACATTTGAAGAAATGACTTATGTGATAATTTACCAAATTGAATATTCAAAGTCAGTAAATACAAAACAGAAAAACTGATCAGAAACATCTTGATAACCGATATGTGACCGACATGTTCTTGTCAAAATGCCAGAGTAGGCCAATAATCACAAACTACTTAAATCCAGTTGATGAAAGCACTTTCACGGTGCAGTTTAAAGTTACCATTACAGCTTCTTAGGTATAGATCCCAGGTGAGTGCTGACACTATTTCAGTGAGGCTGAGCACCCAGCCCCACACCATCCATCCTTTCGTTCATTCTTCTTTACCTGCTTGTTCCCTATACAGATCATGGGGGTCAGCTGATGCATCTCCAGCGCAACACACACATTCCTTCATACCTACAGGGTATTTAGATTATTAAATTAACCTGAATCATGTTTGGGGATTGTGGGGAAATCTTAATTTGTCCATGTGGAGGTTCTGGAGCACCATAAGGGCAATGTTCCGGCACGGAAGAGAAAATGTCCTGGATCAGAAATTTTTTCACCACTTTGCGCAATCTTTTGATTGCAACCATCAGGGTTTAAGGCTTTAAATAGGTGATAAATAAATAAAGAGGCTTCCTGAACTTTTTTGGTACCATTTCTGTTAAAATTACCTAATTATTGAATGTTGTAAGGATAAAAGGGGTCTTGGAGGGTCATGTGAATTTTCAGGTCGATAAAAAAATGTTGATCCTGGAGAAATGTTGCAAGTTTTTATTAACAGTAAAACCTTTTCATGTTTTTGAACAGAAGTTGGACTTAATATTGTGTGTGCTAACGCCCCCTTTATTTACCAAAACTCCTCCATGATTTTTATTAATTACAAATCTTTGATGTTAAAAATACTGAATGTCATAAATTCTTAAATTTCTCTACGTGAGCAGTGATGTGTGGTCAAAATTGAGCATTTTAGAGCAAAGGTATTAACCATTTTCTGGTCGAAACATATTTTGGGTTCGGCACTTTACAGACGGTTAGTCAGCTGCACAGAGACAGCAATGTATTTTGGTGAAGGTGGAGGAAGATATATTTTACAAACAATAGAGTTGCCGCTTGTATGCTACATAATTAAACAGAGGTGTCATTTGTCTATTAAGAGTATTTGGGTCTTGTGAAATTGAGTAGAGAAAACCGAATCAGTGAATCTGCAGCAAATTTACTGAACTTTTTGCTGAAACAGTTTATTTCTGTTTACTTCTTGAATGCTGCCGAATTCATGCCTCCTCTATTTTCTTTTTTTTTCTGATTAAAGTCCATCAGAATTATATAAAAACAATTACAAAACATGGATGAAATTAGATATTACATAGTTTATTAACAGATTTTGATAGACAGGGAAGATCTCGGACCCGACCTGCGAGGTGCAATACCAATGGCATTGTTCTCAGTTTTAGTCCAGAACATCTCAGAACATTTAGAAACAGAACATCTCCAATTTCCTTCCTAATGGAATGATGGGTTGATGACATTCCCTTTAAAGCCCCGCTCCTTGAATGTGGGTCTTCCTCAAAAGGTTAGCATCAAATGTCGAAAAAACCTTCTTTTTCAGGTTCTCGTTCTACCAGTGACCTGGGGTCTCAGACCCTATTCCCATTGGGAAGGTTATTTCAGTAAAATACTTATACCTGGTTTTTTATGTTATAATAGAAGGAGAGCACCCTTCCAAGGGGTGCGTTGAGTCCATTCTGCTTCATCGTCACACATCATGTTTTAAATCTCTGAACCCAGTTTTGGTCAAAATAAATGGCGGAAAGGTAAAGATGCCAGTGGCCAAAAGGGACTTGGAAATGCTACATGGAGGGAAACCAGAAGTCTTCTCTGGGTCTATGACTAAACAAGCAAGACACACAGAATGATGAAAACCATAACTACTCCTGTCAGTCAGGTGCCGGTAGTGGGATAAGTTCAGTGAGCAACATGTAAAAAATATGCAACATTTCAAGTGAGCCTAAACCCTTTTGGCTTAACTGCTGGCACTGCTAGACTAATCTGCTAGACTACCAGGAGTATATGTGGGGTTTCCACCATGTACAACAAATGCAAACTTGCCATCCTTACTAGCATGTCCCCCCTATTGATGGCAAAAATACTAGACTGTCAATGCTCTCAACCGGAGAGGTACACCTGTCCAGACCTATGACCAGACACTTGCTAGTGGTCGCGCATGGGATCTTACCCTATCTAGGAGGCATCTTTTGATTCTCCTACTTGGAACTCCAACACAGAAGAATGCACTTTCCGCCCAGGCCTTGCTGAAATGGAATGCAGCCAGCACAGCTTGGGCATGTTCAAATGAGAGACAAATGAGTCACAATGGAAAGTGAATGTGTGTGGTGCTGCAGGTGTGGAAATCTGGAGATGTCTCAAGTTTAAGAGATCATCTCAAGAATCCAGTTACAGAGTAGACAAACAAGGGCCCTCCACTTGATTCAAAGCTTTGTCAGCTTCATTCTGTTGAACCAAAAGAATGACAAGCATGTTGAAAATGTTGTCTATGCATGATTTTTTGGCTGGTTTTTTTTTCTTCATTTAGTATGACCAAATGCCCTTACATTGGCGTAGCTTACTGCTGGGGTGCAGAAGAGAAAATGTGAAAGGAAAGTGTGGGAGGGAGGACTGGGCTGCTGCTGGGTGATTGGAAGTCCATTCTCTAGCTTTTCTCTTGCTCTTTATGCAGCTGTAGACTAATAGAAATGCTCAATAGAGTTCAGCATGTAACCCTGAAGTAAAGCAAAGTGTTGTGGTTGCAGAAGAGAAAACCTATGATAGATCTGAATTTCCCTAAATTAGACTTCATATTTATTATAATACGGTCATATTGTTTAGTTCTGTTAGCATAATTTGAAATGTTTGTGGTAATTCTAATGAGTAACTACTAAGTATATGTCAACAACACGCACTGAATATCTGAGCTTAGCTTCTTCTATGTCCTTTCTTTGTTTTCAAGTTTGCACGCCAGGCTGCAGCAAGAAGCATCATCTTACTATAAGATTTAGAAATTTTTAAACCGTTTAATGACTGCATTCAAATAAACTGATTCTCAATATTCTTTCCTAGGTATGCAGAACATCATTGTGTACTTTTAACTTCTATTTTTAATGCTTTATTTGCAGTCGAGTAAAAAACTCTAAGTGTTGAGTCTAAGTCTAAGGCAATGTGAGGAAAGAAAATTCAGCACCTCTGCTACTGACGTAAATAAGGCACTGTTAATACCTTTTGGTTTTCTCTCCTCTTTGAGAAAATCACCTCTGGACAGAGGTCAAACACTGGTTCTGTCCCGCAGAAACACATCTGCCCTGAACAAACAAGGGCTGTATATTTAGGGACTGTTGATCCAGCTCAAGCAGCATGAAGCCTATGGCTTTTGAGGGTTCACTGCATTTATGCTCAGTGCAGGGATTTAATGATGGAATTAGAACTGTTTTTATAGTAAAACACTGATAACACTGAGTGTTTTCTTTATTTAAACAACTCTTAAAGCAGCCTTGGACAGCTCCCGTTTAGAACATTACCAAACTCACCAAATTCTATTTAAGTGTAAACTCATGCAGACAATTTCAAGCATTCATGATGTACAGCACCATGAACCCATGAAATTACTCCCTGATGTTAGATGGGATTTCAAGAATATGGAGATGTCCTGGAACTCAGTTGTGTTCTTTTGATACATGCTTGTTTACACAGTAGTGAATAAGAGACACGGTAAAGGAAAATTACTTGGGGTTCATTTAACCAGCAAACCAATGAGGTGAAACAGGTTTAAGTAGCAGTTCCAGTGATGAATATATTATTGCTCTCCTGAAACAGAGAGATATTAAACATTGTGGTTGAAAAAAAAAAACTGTAACCCCAGGTGATATAATTCTGTATGTATTTGTTTCACCTTGAGTAGTGTCTGTTTATGGTGAGGTCATTTACATTTTGATTTAGTTAAATGAGGTTTTATAATCAATTGGAATATGTGCTCGCAAGTCTGTTCTATGCATGACAACAAAAGAGCCAATTTCATTGCCTGCATAACAGCAAAATAAAATAAATACTGAAATAGTTTTTCTAATTGTTGCAAAATGGTGTGATTTCTCAGATTCGCAAGGTGCTAAACACCAGCAGATGGTGCCTTCTGATGTCAACAGTATCTTCTTTGTGTTTTTTTTATACCTAAAACAGCTTAAAACACACACCCAAATATAACTGGTTGTAACTATGTTGGCTTCAGCTGACCACTACTTTATCAGACCACTACTTCCTCCTAGCTGAACTTTTTCAAAGAGGAATCCAGAATTGTAGGTTGGATCTTCTGCTTTTAAATTCCCAGATGCAATCCCATTCAAGTCAATGGAATTGTTTTTTTTATAGCGTGATCGGGCAGTTATACCCTTAGCACCATAATAAACCAAACCATGCAATACTGTTCCTTGCTAATCATCCTCAGACATCACTCATTATCAGGTCATCTCAGCAGTATATGTTCCTATCATGTATCTCTGTTGATTGTTGTCGATTGACTATTTTTTTGATGAATGTTTTGGTCTTGACCCTATTGCTGGTGTTGGGTTTATTGTTAGCCTTTCATCTGGGTATTTTAACACATAACTGCATTATTTTCATAATAAACATAGTTCTAAACATAATTTAGTCATAGCACCGATCATTAAACGTATTACTTTAATTTCAAATAACAAGAAGAACTCAAATAAAAGAAGTAATCTTGGTTAAATCATTGCAAATCCTATCCAGTGTTACCGTACATTTGCTGCACCATCAAGGAAAGAAATAAAACAGACTAATGTCTGATAATAGAACACATTAACACAAGTAAGTCATTACTTTATTAAGGTTCAATCTATGATGCCATATTCAGTTAACACTTCCTTCTCAATGTCATGGAAGCAACTGTCCTTAACTGCTTAAAAAACAGAACACTAAAATAATTAATGAATAAAATTAAATGAATGTAAAACTACATATAAAAAAAGAAATTGTATTAACCCATGGAGGTCTGGATTTGGAGTCACACTTAAAAATTATGTGTAAACACATCACAGGCTGGTCCAACTTTGATGTAATGTCCTTAAAATGAGGCTCAATACTGTGTGGGGCCTCCACTTTACTGTATGACTTCCTTACATCTATTCCGACAAGTTCCTGATAAGGTGTTGTATGGCCTATTATGGGAGCCCCTCCCAGACTCCTGGACATTCTATGGTGCAGTGTGGCGTTAGTTAATTGACTGAGACATGATGTCCCAGATGTGCTCAATTAGATTCAGGTCTTGGGACCGAGCAGCCAGTCCATAGCAACAATGCCTGTGTCTTGGAGGAACTGTCACATGAGGTCTAGCATTGTCTTGCATCAGGAGGAACCCAAGGCAAATTGCACCACCATATGATCTTACAAGGGGTCTAAGAATCTCATCTCGATACCAAACGGCTACTACTGGCAAGCAGATGGAGGGTTGCAAGGTTTGTAGGGCTCTGGCAGTGTTCCTCCTTGCACAAAGGCAGTGGAAGAAATCATTATGCTGGGTTGTTGTCCTCATATGGCCTCCTCCACAGTACTGGTCTGTCAGTGTAGTATCCAGTGAAAGCACAGCGTTCAAATGACGAAAATATCATCAGAGTAAATCAGAACTGGATGGCAGAACTCCAGTTTTATTGCTGTCTGTTTTATTTGCACAGCAGCATGGAGGGGTCAGGGAGCTAATGTATTGTTCCCCATGTAAAATACAGCAACCCCCATGTCTATACATTTTCCTAAGCTGAGATAGAGATATGCCATATTGTCTGCTATGGTAACCAGTCTGGTTTCTATGGAGGGGTCAGTGACCTAATTTATTGTTCCCCATGTCAATAGGGAAATAATAGAGACATGGGGGTTCCTATATTTTACCCCTAAGGTGAGATAAAGATATACCATATCGGTTGCTATAAGATGTAAACCTTTAAGATGGAGGAAAGGAGGAACCTTTCCTGGAAGGAAGTCAACACTACTCCAACAGGACACATTTTGGCGTCCTCTCCATAAGAGAGACATCAGTTAATGAACTTAACAGTGTAGCACGCTCTCGCAGAGGGAGCTGTAGCTTGGTTGAGTGTCTAAACTGCTGAATTAAGTATGGAGAGAAAAAATGGCCAGTGGATGTTCTGGGCATTTTGACGCCAAATGCCCCCTGAGCCTCTTTAAAACTTATCTGACCACCTGTTGACACTGCCCTGAGAGTATGGCGAGGGCTTATTCTACAGAAAACCATGCCCGCCTGTCTACCAAGTCCAACTCCAGACCTAGACAAGGGGTGAATTTAGACATTTGTACAAAACATTCTGCTCTCAGGTTACCTTCAGACGCAATTGCCGAAGTCCCAACGGTGCACCAGCCAGTCATCAAGGTAATCAAGGACCCAAACCCTTCACCCGCTGTAATGGGAACAGGGTTGCATCGACTGTCTTTGTAAAGGGACAGGCCTAAGGGTAGGACCCCGCACCTACACACTCAACGTTCAAAGCAGAACCGAAGGATGGGTCTGTGACTAAGAAGCACTTTCACCCGAATATAAGGATCCTTCAAGTCAGTTGTGGTGAACCAATACCCAGGAAAAATGCATTTAAGCATGTGGCAAACTGTGATGCTCCTGAACTTATATTTGGCCAGATATTCTGTTCAGGGCTCTAAGGTCCAGGGTTGGTCGCAACACGCCAGTCTTCTTGGGAATGAAAAAATATGGGCAGTAGAACCCACTCTCCATGTGAGTAGGCGGGAGTGTTTTTACTGCACGTTTCAATAGAAGGATAGAGATGTCATGTTAGGGCTGAGGCTCTTGTTTTCAGAACAATAATATGCAATATTCTTTGGAACCTGGGGACCCAACATTAGGACTGAAATGCTAAGCCCTGCCGGAAAGCCCTGATATATGGTTAGTGTTTGGAAGCCCATCCATGGCTCTGCCTGAAACTACCAGTGGCCAATGGAGCGGCTGCCAGAGTTAAACAGAGGGCAGGAAAACACCATACCAGATGCCCCAACATGAAACCTAAAGGAAAGAAAGGTTTGGTCCTTCTGTGAATCAGTGGGGACCATTGCCCTGGGGCCTGTGGTGGTATATTGTTTGTGGCTGATCGGTCTTCTGAGAAAGAGGATGATGGGAGGGCTTTAGCTTACCCAGACCCTTTTTGTTGAGAACCGTGATGCAAAGTCATCCACGGAGACACTAAGGAGAGCATATAGGGAAACTAGCTTATCCAGGAATGGGGTGCCGGCCTCAACGGATCCTACCCTTTCTGCAGTGCGAGCACAATGACAAGCCCATGGACAATGTACTCAAGTCTGTACAGCAGATAAAGAGCTGGACTCTTTAAACCATGGAATGTTCTTCAGATGTGACTACTGATCATGTCTCATTCCAAGGTTGGTATGCATGGTTTCGAAAGTGAACAAAATGGGGTGAATGCAGGCACATTCCCCAGGTCAATAAAAGTGCTGGGTGTAAAATACTTCTGCATCCTTACAGCTGACTGACATTTAAGTGGAGTTTTTTTTTTATTAGCCACCTAACAGTAGCTGGTTACATTTAAACTGTTTACTAATATGTTCCCTGTAAAAAGTATAAAACTAAATAATATACCATAGAAAGTAAATAGCATGTAACCTTGATCAAATAAAGTGCAACTTTAACATTTCAACGATGTTCTGTGCAAGACAAGCTAATAAAAATGGAAAAGTAAGTTCAGGGTTGAGTGAAACCTTGACTGTGGCTAAAGTCCCACCCTTCTCATCTTCTGATTGGCTGGATAGTGGGTGTCTTCCAATGAGACTAGAATGTTTTCCATCAAGGGTTGATTTGTTTGGGATCTAAATCTAAGTGGTTCGATCCACAATGATCTATTATCAGCGACTTCATTCTGCTCTTAATGGACTGTGGCATAATTTGGTGGGCGTTATCATGTTTTATGTGCATAACAAAATAATGTGTGGTGTTTGAGAACACATACGTGTGTGAGACTTGAAATCCTCTGAAAGTCCTTTCATTGGCTTGTTGTAAAAGTTGTGAATTCTTTGTATTTGTTGAGGATACATAACATACTAAAAGGGGCCATTTTATGCTATTTTTAAAACATTTATAATAAATATTTGAGCCCTCTATACTAACACTGCACTGTTAGTAACTTTCTAAATGCACAATTAATCATTAAACGTCTTTGTGTCACCATTTTCCCCTGTTCCTTCAACAGTCATGCCTTCAACGCGCCCCTTTTGGGACTTGTAGTTTTGGAATTATGGGTAATGTAGTGCGTAATGGCCACCAAGTCAAATATAATAGCATGAAGTTGTTCAAATAAGACTTAAGAGTTTTCTGTGTGTCACCCAGGATGGAAAGGGACACAAATAAAGTCCAAAGTGCATCGAAGAGTCCTGTCTAAGTCACATTACTTCACAAACTAATGAATCCACCGTAAACCTGTAGAAATAACAACATGCTTCACGCAGTTCAGTGTATGTGTATGCTAACATCTGGAAATAAAGTTAATGAACAAAGTTTGGAAATGCAAATATTGTAACAGTTTGAAATCAAGAATGTGTTTATTCTTGAATGTGCACCCGATCTCCATAGTGATGAGCTGTACCAGTGATTGTTCTGATTGGTTAGTGGGTAGAGGTACAAAATATGGGTATTGGAAAGAACATCAAACTGTTTTCAGCTAAAAAAGTAATAATAATACAGGATTACACAAAGATTCTGAATAAAACTCAAGACATGATTTTGATTAGAAAACATCACTAAAAGATGCTAGGAATGTCAGAAAAGCTGACTGCATAATATCGCCTCTTTAAGTAATAAAAGGAATGCGTTTTTCAAAAAAACACAATTACCATCATATTTATTGTTATTTAGTTACTCAATAAACATATTACACAGATATTTACAATATGCAGGAAAACAGACAACTGCACTTTACGTATTACTTAAAAAAAAGAAATAAAGCCATCTGACCTCCCATTTAACCCTGTTCAACTGGAGCATTCTTCTAAAGAGTAGAAAACTGGCTAAAATAATACATGTGCAATACCGACACTCCGCGTCTACTGTAATCCATTTAACACCGAAAGTGAGGAGGAAATGTGGAGATATAGGCAGAAAATAAAGCATTAAAAATAAAATGACCTAAGGCTTGTTTAATGATTTCATAGAGAAAAGAGGTTTGGTGATTATACCTGGGATATGTAATACATAATAAACTAACAAAATTAATCACCTTTACATAATCTCAAAAGAAATATTTTTGAGATGAAAAAGCGAATATATTTTGCATGTTAGAAACCATTATTTGATACACAAATGATGCCAGTTAACAATAGGAACTGTAATTAATTAATTTTGAATGTGGAAAGAATAATGTCTGTATACTTTAACTAACCTGACATAATAAAAATAATAAAATCAAACACTGTTGTATTACTGTTTGCTTTACCCATTTTTAGTAAGATACACAATATTTAGAGATATTTGACCTAAGTTCACTGAACTAGTCTGAATTTGTTCAAACCGTTTGATGCATATTAAATACGTCACAATAACATTGTTGCCTCTTCTTCATCGCTTTGTCACACTTTTGTCCAACTAATAAAGTTTATTTGAATCAGAATGTAATGCAGCTATTTAAATACAAATTCAAATTATTTAATGTAAACATTGACTGTATTTTCTATTTTGAGTCACTTTAAGTCAGCTAGAAAAGACATGGCACATGATTGAATTCATGGTGACATTTTTTTTTAAAGAAATGCCCTCCCCCTGCCCCCCCGTACATTTCAGTGTGCTCGTCTGTCTTTTCATGACAATACAAATACCTGCCCTGAGGTCAGGAAAAATCCTAGATCTCAGAAAGAATAAGGGATATTCTATTCGAAGGAGGAACAATGATAACTTTTCTACAGAAAAAAAGACTACAGCAGCATAGTATACCCTTAAAAATGAATGACATTAACAGCCTTTTGAATCGTGACAAAGAACAGCATTGGTTCTGGTGCACAGTTATCTGGTTTTACATTGACACTCTTTCAAATATACACCAGCCTTCTGGATTTGGTCCATTTAAAAATGTATTTCTGACAAAAAAAACCTGTTCTGACTCCTTATAAAATGGGAAGAACTGTTCCCTCGTGGTGACTGAACGATCTTCACGTTAGCGCAGCTACAAATGTCCCAAACCGATTAGAGATGTCAGAGTGAAGTGCACGCCACGATGGAACAGGGGCTGTATGTGTTTTTGAGTCCACTAGTTCATCCGTGCAGTGGACTGAAAGGCGTTGAATTTGAGAGCCCACACCTCCAGCGGGTCCTGGGGAGCCCAAATCTCCAGTGGGCCCTAAGGAGCATGCACCTCTGGTGGACACTGAGGATTCTGCACCATCAAAGGGTATCAAGGACGACATCCCTCCAGGGGACCCAGAAGACTCCAAACTTATGGCAGGCGTTGAAGATCCTATGCTTGCTTTGATTTTACTCTGAGAGATTTCAATATCTGTAAAAAAGAGAAAAAAATTAATGACATTGATATCAAGAATCGCTGTTTAACCACTGTAGACGATTCGTCTGTTACATACAGGTTTGTTTAAAGCGGAAGATTGACATTTCTCCCTTGTGTTGAGCAGAAAACTTGTTACTGACGCAATAAGACACCAACCATTTTTGACATAAAAATTAATCAAATTAAAGGATTCGACTCCTGCTCATTTGAAACGCTCCTGCTTATCTGAAATTTTATGCCACGTTTATTTCAACAGTGAGAAAAAGAATAATCTCTTATGAAGATACCAAGCTGAGATTAGAAGCCTCACTTTTGTATTAAAAGACACTTGTCCACAGAAGCGATCAAGCAACCAGATTCTACCACAGCCAAAGCAATGGGGTGGTAAAGATTGTAGACATACACAGGGTTCGAATGGAGTGTAAGAACATAGGCGTTTGTTGAGAAGGTGACAACAGTTTCAATTGTACACAAATGAAAAGATCCCAGAATAACTTCATACAAGATCCCACCTCATGATCCTGAAAATGGTCAGAAACCAGTCCAGAACTACACAAGAAGATCTAGTCAATGTTCTTAATGCAGCTGGGAAAACATTGATGACCAAAAAAAAAGCATTTGGTAAACCCAAGGGATGTCCCAATGCTTCTACATGATCAGAAATGGGGTAAGATCATGAGGTGTATATACAGTGGTACCCCAAGATACGAATGCTTCGAGTTACGAAATGTTTGACATACGGAAGGTCATAGGAAATTTTTTGCTTCGAGATACGAGCAACTACCAACAGTTGTGCTCTATTATCCGCTTGTAAAGTCTGATGTCGTGCTGCGCTTCCTGGTGTGTGATACACCTTAAAACACTTTAAATCCGTTTTAAATCAAACGAAACATAATGTATAGATTACCGATAATGTACTATAACAAACGTTAGATTCAATTTGTCGTCAAAAAATAACGTTTATTACTTGGAAAGTGCTTTTCTGTAGCGCAAGTTAGAGAAATCCTGTGACGCGCTCTCAGAAGCGTCTCTACATCCCTTCAGTATTCTTTATGCTTGTGCTTGAAACCATGTTGGTGTCAGTAATTCGTGAAATATCTCGAGAAAGTTAACTTTCCGTAATGTTTTCTGCCATCCGTTCCACCTCCTTCGACACATAGCTTCACTCAAGGTAAGGTTTCACATTTGTGCACATATTATGTATTTTGCTTGTGTTTTATTATCATTTATTACATTAACAATGTGCAAATTTAAGGATTGAAGAAATGTTACTTGATTTTTCTCTGGTTTTCCTTTTTTTTCATCAACTTATGTTGTTTCTGAGAGCCGTTGCACGGATTAGGCGGTTTACATGTAAAACCTGCTTCGAAATACGAAATGTTTGAGATACGAACGTCACCCTGGAACAGATTAATGATTAATTTCGTATATATAGCACACAATAACTGTGTTTCCATTCACCTTTTTATGTGCATTTTTAAATATTACATAAAAACCCTGGATGGAAATGTAATTTTTTTTTGTAAACGGCATTAACCATTAAACCATGATGGAAACACATTTACTGAAAATAATCCCAATGCAATGGCAATGTGTTTATCTGCCAGAACTGGGGTGCGATGGGGCGGCATTTATGGATAAAGCAATAAAGTGTTTCATTGCACAATACATTTACATTTATGTATTTAGCAGACGCTTTTATCCAAAGCAACTTACATTGGGAGTAAACATCAACCAGTTTGGTACAAAGTGGGTTGATCAGAAGACATACACATAGAACACTTTCAAGCTAGTACAGAAAATGAATTCAAATCAGTGCCTCAGAGGGTTTTGGTTTGTTTTTTTTGTTTTTGTTTAATTAAGTTAAGTTAGTAAGTGCTCTCGAAAGAGTAGAGTTTTTAGTTGCTTTTTGAAGTTGTAAAGAGATTCAGCTTTCTGTAATGGGACGGCAATGGAATTCTACCAGCCAGGAACTGTGAAGAAGAAGGTCCTGGTCATTCTTAAATTCCTTTACCTAAGACAAAAAAATGGTTCGGGATGATCACCTCCCAAAACTGTCATGACCGGCTGCGTTCCAAGAGCAGTCTCCCGCTCCAAAAGCATGATTACACGTTTGCGTATAATGCATTTCGTCTTATGCAAGTTTGTTATTATTTATGAAATATGATGTTTAACAAAGTATTTATCCTCGCACCACAGCATACTGTTACTTTGACTGTTGGAAGAATTCAGGCAGTGAACTGCAACCGACTGTCTCCACGTCGGTACTTCTGGCATAACATTGTCATGTTCTGCAGGAGCATCGCACACCTTCAGTGTCCCCAAAAGTGACGGTATAGATAGTTGTAGTTAAAACTATTTCATGTCTCTTTTGAACCATTAATAAAATGAGCTTTAACTTTTTTTCACCTGTCTAACTTAATATCTGACCTGGTATTCTTGTGTTATTGAAATAAATGATATTAAAAGATCGGGCATCGTTAAAAGATCATTTTCAGTAAACCCCTGGTTTAAAAAAAAGTATGACCTTTGAACCTCTTTGACCTAATTCATGAGCATAATGACTCAAAGAAAGAATCGACCCACACATGAAAGCACCTCCCCCCCTGAGGAACAGCACATGTTCATCAGACTTGTATTGAAAATGTCAGGAGGGATTGACAGGCAGCAAAAATGTTTCAAACCATATATATATATATATATACATGAAACTAGTGGTCGAACAAGTGGTCAAACAATCCAATACTTTAGGATTTAAATGTCAAATATCATACGACACAAGGTTTATTTTTATTGACTTGCATTTTGCTTATAGCACAAAATAGTATTCATGGATTGGTGGGGGGAGGGGGGGGGGTAATACTTTCATATTTAAACCTCCAATTGGATATTTTCATCGGGCTGAGTTACACCCTAAATTAATTACAAGAGACTCTCTGTGGTTTTAATGTCTGAATCTCACTTAAATAAATTCAATCTAAAGCATTGTATAGTTTTTGAAACCAGAATATTTTCATTTTGAAAATATCACAATCTCATTTTGCACCATACAACATTCTCAACCATGTTTTTTAAACTTAAAAAGGTAATATCTGCTATCATTTTTCACAATCAGCCCAAGTGTTGAGCTACAACAGGCATTGTAGAACTTGGAATTTGCAGAATTAAAAAAAAATTCTTTCTTGTAGCAATTTCTCTGAGCTTATACACAAAACATGTTAAATAGTATTTTCAAACATGCGCTAATGCTAACCCGCACCGCGTTTTTGACATTCGGGAGCCAGGTCTTTGCCTCGAGCCAGTCTGGAAAAAAGAAAAGGTGTAGAGAAAGGTCAAACCATCGAGCCCTTCCCCCAAACCCTCAGGACAAAGTATCGAAAATAGAGAGAGAAAGGAATCTAGAGCTCTGAAAGACATTGGCTGAAGAAGAAAAACAAGCCGTTTCCTAGCATTAGAGAGAAATTCCTTTCATGACTTTTACTTGTTTCCAACCTGTTCAAGTGTCTATGAGCTCAAGGCTTTCAAAAGATTTTAGTTTCCATTTGAAGTCAGCATGAAGATGTTTGATAAAATACTGCTTGGTCAACTGAAAGTGAATTATGGGGAATTTGCTATTCACAAGGAATGAATGGCATTATAAAATTGTGATTCTGAACCAAATATAAACTGATATCAAACATGCAAATAGTTGAGATTTTGAATAAAAGGTACAGAGCCTCTTTACAATGGATATGTAAAAAAAAATACATAAAAATGCATTATGCATCTCCTTTTTTAACTGAAAACACAAGTCTGTGTGGATACTGTTAAAATATCTGTAGTATCTTAAGTTCAGGAATTTAAACATTTTCATCTCATAAGATCTCCTTTTAATTGACAAAAAAGTGAGGTAAATGCACAAAACTGGAATATCGTATAAAATACTCACTTCCTGATAAACTGGCCCCAAAATGAAAAGAAAAATAAAGTTGCTGCTTTAGGGGAAGGCTTGTATATAATAACTTGCGACTTAGATCACGTAGACGAAACGCAATATTTACAGTCATGTCATCTTGCTTTTGGACTCTTTGGAACCGTCAAGACGGTTCTGGAAGGTTGTGACCCTGACACTTGATTTTAGCATATTTTATAATAACCAAAACTATTTTTCAGATGTTCTGCAATGAAATTAGTCCATTGGTTAATTAATGCTGCCCCATCGTGCCTCAGTTCAGGCAGAAAACTTGCCACAGGGATTTATAAATTAAATGCGTTTCCATCGACGTTTGTGCACATTTTTTTTACAAAGTTTATCTTACTCAGTTGTGTGAGTCAATTCCGCATTCTAATTCTATATTCTTTTTCAAATATTTTTACAGTATACACTACTGGGTCACATTTTAATTCAAACACAAGGAACACACACACACGCAGGCACACACACATATACATATCTATACTACTTTTGATATATTTTCTAATGTGAAAATATTATGTAGGAACTATTTTATTATGACACACGTTTCCATTACTATGATGACTTGCACTATTCCGATTTTATTGAACCAGGCTTGATAAAACTGACAAAACTGGCCTCTGAAATGTGTCCCTGTCTTAAATTAACTTGAAATGGATAATAAAACGATCAAAAACTAAGAAAAAATGGTTAACACTGAACAAAAATCTATTTTTTTTTCAAGTATTTCTGTTGATTTTTCAAGCCTTTACTTAACAGGAAATCAGCAGGGAGTGACAGAGAGGGTTGCAGGACTGGAGAGAACTAGCTGTTGTTTTTAAAAGGACAAAAAAAAACATGATTTTATCATTGCATGACCTCTGTAATTTCTGAAAACCAAGCACAACTTCTATCCCTTTGGTCAACAACTGCTTGGTCAGAAACGGTAAAATTCCATTGGGTGGTTGTGTTCATAAGTAGAGAACCACCGCACATCTTCACATGCTTAAGGCAACAGCTCACATGCACACACACGTCTTTCTCTCCCGTCCATGTCCTGTGGAGTCTGCTAATATCTGTGAAAGCTAGGCACAGCAGATGGACCTACTGCCTAGATAAGCAACCAAGCATTCCCAACACATGCTCACACAAAAGGTGAGAGGTCCACCAAGCTGCTGCCTTTTCCCCAAAACCGAAATGGATAAAGGAATGTGTTCAAAATGCCCGGTATTAATCATAAACGTCCAATGTCAATGCTTTCTCCCCATGCTGCAATGGACTGGCAGCTTGTCAACGGTGTAATCTGCATTTCACCCTGTGACCCTGAGTAAGTGGTTAAAGAAAATGAATTGACGGATGTTCTTTATTCACTATGCCAACTCTCAGGTGTTACATTTCCCTTGTTCACCCAACCCAAGTCCAAGAGAATTTAGCCCGACCCAAGCCTGTTTCTGTTTACTAACTTATTTGAGAGCTATTTTAATCTGACCCAAGCCCAAATATATTCAAATGACACCACGACTGAAAGTTGATTATCCCCTTTTATTCCTTGGTCACTTGCTAACGTAAACATAATAAAGTTACAAAAAATATCTGAATACATGGCTGAAACGATGAAACACCAGGTGTTGTGTTGTTCACTCCCGACTCTGTGACTAACATCAAAAATACAGTGTTACCTCGAGATATGAAATGAATCCATTCCAGGGTGCCATTCATATCTCAAATTTTTCATATGTCGAAGAAAGTTTTACATGTAAAACACTTAATCCATGCAATGGCTCTCAGAAACAACAGTATACATTAAAAAAAGGAAAAACCACAGAAAAATCTACTTTTCTTCAATCCTTAAATCTACACATTGATAATGTAATAAATGATGATAAAACAGAATAAAATAAATGCAAAGTACTATGTACACAAATCTGAAAACAAGTTAGAGTAGAAACCTTTAGCTTTCGTTTCCAAACAGCAGTTTCCACTTTATAAACTTAATTTTTTAGGACACATTTTACCATTGCCCAGAAGCGCCGTGCAATGTCACAAATATAGGAGAGGAGAACAGAACTTTTGGTGAGTTTACTGCAGTCACATGACACCAAGCGTTGACATTTCAAATGTAGATAGCATACGTACATATTTCTCGGACCGTGTTTTTCATATCTTGGAAATTTTTTGAAACATGAGAAACCTTTTGTATCTTGGATTTATGTAACTTGAAGCATTCATATCTCAATGTACCACTGTAGTTCCATGTGCAAGCTGGTTTACCTAAACTGACACCGCTAAGAGGCAAATTGAGGTTATTTTAGTAAGAATCACACCAACTTATAGACAATCATTTCTTCTGGGTCAACGGTTTGTGTGGCAAATAGACTTTTTAAATTTAGAAGCTTGAACGCTGATGATTTTGTGTCTCTCACTGCAGCTTTAGAGCAGACCAACAATTGTGCTCCACAAATAAGGTTTTTGCATAATAAATGACAGTATGTGTCTATGAAAACACTAAAATAATCCATAAATTCTATTTTAGGGAATCTGGAAAAGTTTGCTGCTGCCATCAACAAAGCTGTGGTTACCAATAATGGTGGATTTATATAAGTGAACAAACCAAACAGGAGGAACCTGTGCGGTTATATGAAATGAATCTTCCAGCCAAACCAGTATCCAGACCATGGCATAAACATTTATTATAAAGGTAATCTCCAACCTCTGTTTCACTTGGGTCCTGGGTCCATTCTCGTGTCTTTAAATTAAGCCAGAACCAACCCAATTCGGGCAAAGAACTTCCACTTTACACTAGCGTCTGCGTCCTCTACATGATATAGAGGTTTGGTAGGTGCATGTCAGATAATTAGCCAACATCTCGGGTGGATCTTATTGAATCTAATATGTCTAACAATGTATCTTGGCACAAATATATCACAATACAAAATTGTCATAATATGTATAGTGGAGCTACTGGGAGATATTATGTAGGGTATTCTGCTGACTGTAGAATGATTACCGCCCAATGTAAGTCTATGGGAAAAGCAGAACTTTAACATTTTTAATTGTTACATTAAATTACGTTATTTACACAAATGGTTTGATGACTTTTGAAAATTGACATGAAAATTATCTATACGGTGAACAAAGTTCAATAGGTTTTATTTTTATTTTTAGTTTTTATTTTCGTGTGGCTCAATTTTCCCCCTAAAAAACAAGGCGGGACCATGTGATTGACAGCTATACTGAACTGAGCTGATTTACTGCAGTTCTCACATCGTGAGAACGATCATTTATACCACCGTTCTCAAAATTTTGTGTATAATTACAAAAAAAATTGTATATACCAGGCTGTGTTTGAGAAAGTCACATGTGCACTGGTCAATGGCAGCCTCCTCTCCAGCTCGAAAATGGCTTCATTTAGCTCTACGGCAGTAGGTGGTGTCACGTCGTCCATATTTGTTTACAGTCTATAAAAGACGACGACAGAGAAGAAATCATTGATGTCGAATAGTTTATACTGTTGGTGGCTTGGAGCTGTTTGACAAAAATATGGAGAAAGGATTTGTGGCATGCTATTACTTTTGCTATGGAAATGTGGAATGAGCGTATTGGTGTAGGGTCCTTTAGGTTGCCCTGCGCCAACAGCATTCATGTGTCAGCATAAGCGTGCAGCCCACTATACCACTTGAGCGGACCACTTGAGTTAAAAGGTTATTGACACCCTTTTTCAAAATAAACTTAAAACACGCCCCTGAACACAAAGAATGAGCTCTTAAATACAAATTACAGGGTTATTGGTTTCCTGGAAGGAGTTCTCTCCGTGGTTGCGTGGATTTCCTCCAGTTTTCCCCACGATTCCAAAAACATTTTTTTTTATAATTTAAATTCCCCTTAGAAGTGAACGTGTGAGTGTGTTGCCCTGTAAAGGTCTGGTGACCTGTCCAGGGTGTACCCCTACCCCTCACCCAATGTGCCCTGGAGGCCCATGTGATCCCGAAAGGGAATAATAAGCAAGTTAGAAGATGAATACATTTTATTTTCACGTTACTTAATGTTTCAACTCCAGCTATTCATCTGTGTTTTATGAATAATGGTAGTATAAAGTTCGGACCATACTGTCAATATTACCAAACTGCAATGACTGCCGCAAAAAAGCCATGGGGTCACATAACGAGCCTCCTTTATTTCTTAATTTCTGCCCATTGTCCTTTAATTCATGAAAGGTTGCAGTTCTTCATGTTTTAGTTCCAACCTTGTATCACCAAAGCTATTAGTTTTGATTGGATGTGTTTCATGAAGGGTGAAGCCAAAAGTGCTCATTCTAAAGTTGCCGACATCTGGTCTAAAAGATATTCACCAATGTGTACATCTTCCTGTTCATTTATGATCAGAATGCACAATGCAATTAATCTTAATTACTGTGTGCTAAATTCATTTATTGTGGCTATTTAATTGTGATAATCTGTAGCTAAAGTCTCATTTGAAAGCGTTTAAATCATTCCTGCAGCTCAGCTCCCAAACCCCATCCCCCTTCACCCCTCCCCCTAATACACACATCAAAAAATGACAAGTGATTTACTGTTGCGAGACTTAAATCATCTGTGACTCTGGTTTCAAAGTAGAAACAAATTACACGGCTGTGTATCAAATCTTAGGTTACATTCGAAAGCATTCATAATGAATTAGCATTGAAATACAGATAAATGACAGCAGTTATTTAAAGAAACATCCTTTACCTCCCTTCCTAGCTATTACTAATTAAAGGCAAAATGTATTTATTTTTCTACAAGAAAAAATTGATAATTGTTACCCAAGAGCATAAACTAATTAGCTTAATGGTTTGTTCCATTCTCTCTTCATTAAGAGCAATCGCTTTCATTCATCACAAGACGCAGTAGAACTCTACACATTCTGATGTAAACGTTTTAAAATTGCGTTTTTAACCATTTGTTCTGAGTAATTTCTTACGATAAACAATTCTGAACAATCTCCATGCGCGTTTCTTTACATAAACATTTTTTTTCTTTTTCAATTAAAGGGTTTCATCCTCATCCATTATTGTAGGTTTAAAAATTCAGAAAATTCTAGCGCATTTTACACACACAAACATTCACAATCTCAAACATCCAGATACGGATTGGATTAAAATTCTTATACGTGCGTGAAGTTTGCTGAAAAACAGTAGGTCTTTTGCGCTGGATTTTTTTACAGAAATTACGAAAAAAATATGAAGTTAGCTAATACCCTTTAACAAAGCTGGTCCGTCCCCCACCGCAGCTCATCAATGTTTACCCTGAGCTTCCGTACAAAACCCACAAAGCACAAAATCTTCCAAATGGCTGTCTTTACTGGATGTTTATCGAACGACACTGCCATTAACAAGTGTTTAGATAATTAAGAAGTTTACAGAAGCACAGGGTAAACATCTCTGGAGTAAGTGCGGAATGAGCTGTGGTGGGGGACGGAACAGTTTGGCGAAAGGGTATAAGTAAAAAAAAAATACCAATTAAGATACACTCTCCAAAAAAAATATTTAGTAATGAGCCTCCAAATAGATGTGGTTATGCAAAAGGAAAAATTTAACTGAACAATTACCAGATGGCTAAAGAGCATTTTAATATATCAATTGTTTCTTTTGATTTTCAATTCTCATTTTTTAATCTGTTCACTTATCAGCCAGCAACCAGAACCGAACCAATCCCATGGTAAAAAATGGAAGCGTGTATATTAAGGATGCCACAATACGGTTTTATATTGAACCGAGTGGTACAGTTTTTTTTTTCAGCTCCTCATTTGAGTAACTCCCGTTAGTATTATGTTTTAAACACGAGTGACAATCTGCTTATTTGTCAAAGCATTTCCAGAATAGATATCCCGTCAACAAACTGCTCCTATCTAATCAGCGAGCGCTAAAGCTAGTGGAGGGCTTCTCGTGTTTCACTCTAAGTGTGACCAGAGCAGAGGTTCCTCTGTCTGAACTGTGAGGAGGTTTTTGTACCGTAATCACGAAGCACCATCTGCAAGTCACACACAGCGAGAGACTCTGAATCATTCAAACAGCCAAACCCAACTAATTCGGATATTATTCAGACATGTTGTTTTTTTGTTTGTTTTTTATATTGAGGTTCCATTCTTGAAGACATGTATTGATGTGTAATTTAGCAAAATAAAGTGAATTCTCTCTAAAGTGAAAAAAAACTCTTAAAAAGATCTCTACAAAGAATGGTTAAAAAATTAATAACTAATTTCTTAAGCCATCAGAACTGAACTGAAAACCGAGCTATGCACCGAAACCATGAGCTTTGTGTACTGTTCTGTCCCTATTGAATTTATCGGTCTATAAATATAAAAATTAATTCTGTATTGTTGACGTTGTTCTTGTTTTGACTATTCATTCATGTTCTTTACAATTTCATGCCTTTTTGGGTTCACAGGGGTCTGCCAGTGCCTATCTCCATCGCACATTGAGCGGGAGGTGGGGGTACACCCTGGACAGATCGCCAGTCCATCGCAAGGCAACATTCACACCTATGAGGGAATTTAGATTATTCAATTAACCTGTTTTTGGGATTGTGGGGGAAACTGGAGTACCCGGAAGAAACCCCCGCATGCACGGGGAGAACATGCAAACTCCTTCCAGGAAGGTCACGAGCGAGCCTCGAACCAGCAACCTTCAAACTGTAATGCCACTGTGCTGCCGATGTTTTGACACTAGTTGCAAGAAATCATTTCAAGTTCATGAATTTGAATATCGCAGGACGAATTAAGACTTTATTTACATTCATATTCTTTTAAAGATATCAAAATAAAGCAAAAATCAGCACAATCCTTGGGCAAAAAAGCAACAGCTTAGTTGTTTAAATATTCAATGATTTAGTCTTTTTGACACGATAATACAAAGATATTTTATGATTAAAAGGCAGGTTTATGCATTATTTTCAAGCAGAGCTTATTTTCTTCTATCATTACACTATTCACATAAAAAAGTACAATTATGTGATGTTTCTTAAAACATTGGGGGGAATATGTAATATGAGAACGTTCATGCTGCAAATCATTCTAAATTACTGACTTCAATCCAATGCTGTTCTCCTACACATGGTTTCCAACAATTCCTTGATCTAAACATTTTTTTTTAGGATAAAATACCATTGCTTGCACTTTCATTCCTCTGTTGCCTATAAATAACACAATCTGTAATGACCTGACTGCTACAGAAATGAAGGCTATTGGTAAAATGCATTTCCTGTTTACAGCCAATGATGAACTGATCAGTGAATCTGAGAACACATTTGTCTGGAGAACGTCAATAAGGAGCCAGCATTGACAGAATGAGAGCATAGCTTGCCCTGAGTCGTTTCCCTTTTTCGCTTTACACCAAATGTGAATCTCAGCAGTGTTCGAAGTGTCAGGAATGACTGAAAAAAGCCATTTAGAGGAAGTAATTAACAAAAATGATTAGTTATGCACCTTAACACAAAGTAAATTAGCCACACCAATAGGAAAACCCCCTTGTTGAAGATAATTAACAGTTAAATTCTAATCTCACAGCACAAATGCAAGAGCCAAACATATTTACAATAAAATATGATCATTATGATGCGAGCATACTACCAAAACCAGCTTCTGGTATAAAAATCATGTAGTGTTCCACGTATACAGAGAAACAGTTGCCAAATCATATCTGTTCAAAACCTACAACAAGTCTGCATTAAAATATAAATTGCTTTAAAGTAATTAACAAAGCTAAATAAATGAATGCAAAACAAACAAATAGTAAATGTACAGTTAAATACATACAGAGTATAGTTATAAAAACCATGTATTTTGTCTCCCTTTGTCATTTATAGTGATAAAACATTGCACTATTAAATAAGAACATATTAGACAGATTATTGGTGTGTTAACTACTAGAAATAGCTTCAGTTCACAATTTACATTTGAACAGAGCAGCTCAGTTCATTGCAAGGCAGCGTAAATGGTCCTGAGACTCATAAAATGAATTAGTGCATCCTATAAATCCACATTAACAACCTGCTTTCAGTACCGCAGTCACCTCGTTAAATACTAGACACATTCCAACCCATGGAAAGGTCTAGAAAGACCTATAAAAATTATTAGGCGACTAACCTGTTGTAAAAAAATCTCAAAATTGCTTCAGGTTTTGCCTCAATTTTAAGGCCTTTTTATTCAGAAAAGGATTTAATTATCGTAACTGATATTTGTGAATATTTTATCCTTCTATTGACACTTCTGTTGGTGTGAAATGAAAGCTCAAGAAAGTGTGATGACATAATGACAATTACACTTTCCCATTGACTATAAACTATAGCTACAAAGCAGCAGTAACGAGTCCGAGCCAGATCCAGGTGATATATACAAAACTCACACTCATCACACCAATGTAATAACAAACTGTTTCAATAAATTGTAAAGTTCAGTGTATTTACACAATTCTAAGAAAAGGTGGAGATATTTTGGTAAAGCTTGTTGAAGGACTTTCCCACATTTATCAGCATGTCCTAAAATACCTGTTTTTAAGCAGCTCAAACTATCTCACTTCCTGTTTTGTGGAGCAGGAACAACCGAGGTTTCTTTCCTGTGGCTCAGTCAGTAGAACATTGTGTTAGCAACGCAATGGTCGTAGGCTCAAACCCCAACAAGACCTGGTCAAGAATGTACAGCAAGAACGTGGTCATTCTTTGAAATGTACAGTGAGGGTAATAAGTATTTGAACACCCTGCTATTTTGCAAGTTCTCCCACTTAGAAATCATGGAGGGGTCTGATATTTTCAGCGTAGGTGCACGTCCACTTTGAGAGACATGATCTAAAAAGAAAAATCCAGGAATCACAACTTATGATTTTTTAACTATTTATTTGTATGATACAGCGGATGTCATCATGGATGCAAAACCATGGATGTCGAATGGTTTATACTGTTGGTGGCTGTTTGTGGATAAAAAAGAGGATCTGTGGAGTGCAGTTTCCTGTACGAAGTCGCTAAGAAAATGTGGGCTCTTTTACTACCGAGCATCTCTTTCATCCTACTCACATCATTAAAAAAGCCAGCTTTCATTGGTCATTCTCCGTGTAAAAAAACAGATACAATACGGCAATCTGAAATTCTTTTTCATTGGTAGCACGTGTTCAATTCCATCTGTGATGCCCTGTTGTTGCCCATGGTTTTTGTTGGATCGCGGTGCGTCGGCGCAGGAAACTTTGTACCAGAAATTAGGGTCAATGTATACTGGCCTTTATTTGCTAATTTTTTAAACAACTTTGCGCACACAACCCTAATGCAAATCAACACTAGAGATTTTTATTCGTACGTTGATTTGCAGTAGCATTTTTGTGTGCGCAAAGTTGATTCGCAGTTGAGTTGTGCCAACATACTCAAGCATATTTCAATATATAAAAGTGACGATGGAAGGCTCCTCTATGTTTAGCACAAAAGATTCAAACACTATCTGGATTAACTTTGCTTAGTGGAAAATACATTCCTAACTCGTACTATCACTTTGTCAGTGTGCCCAAACAACTGTGCTATAGATGTTGATCGATTACTGATACTGGGGCTCAGAAACCTAAGGGTCTGGCTGAGTGCTCCCTTAGCAAAAAGGGCAATTACCTACCCTCCCCAGACTGAAGACAGAACCAACAGACTTGGTCCCTGATTGCACACCCTCAAGGGACCATCAGTAAGGTCATGGGAGGAGCCAGGAATTTTACCACCACTTTGCCTGACCAATCACTGTGCCAGACGTGAAGCAAGGAAGAGGAGCAGAGAGATTGTATTGTACTCCATATGTACTGCTCACTACGGAGCAGTTTTTACTGCAGCATACCTGCGATACACATTTCTTTTTCAGTACACACACACTCTGCCATAAGCAATTTTGCATGCTGACGTTCAACCCAGTAACCATAACAGAACTTGGACTATATGAAGCTAAAAACGCAACACTTTTCCATTATTAGCTCATCTCTAAAAATAGGGAAATTCTTCTTTTCCACAAGACTCACGAAACATCGACTGGAATGTTGTTTCATTCAGTAGAAGTGTTTCAGCAGATACCACTCGTAATAACACAATCTTTGGACATATTAACTGTAAAATCAGGCTTACAGAAACTATAGAAGGGGTTAATGACAGGCCCAATGCATGCCATAGTGAAATAGGCCCGTAGGGGTGTAAGAAAAAATATATTCTGCAAAATATTGCGATATTTTATTCGGCAATACTTTTATTGGTTCAAATTGGGCTGAATCGATTTTTTTTAATTAGATATTTGTAAGCAAAAGTTTCATTTGGAGTATTACTGTTCCATGATCCACACTGAGCCTTCTGACCAAATCTTACAAGAGCAGTACATGTCCAGTCATAGTTTTTCAGGTCAAAATGAAATACAGCAGTAGTACAACAAACCTCCACGCACACGTCGCCTGGCATCAAAGTGAAATAGAGCAAAATGCTAGTAAGAAGCAGCTATCTCCGGGTCTCAGTTGACTCTCAAACAAGAGATTTAAATGCAAAAAATGCATTCCATTTGTAAAGACATGGGTCTGTTTAGGGTTGTGGAGAACAAGGGCTTCCGTAGCATTTTGCTCACATCAGAACCCCGCTATTCCATACCTTGTCACATGTTCAGCAAATACGGTCAATGTAAACGGTCAATCTCAAACAAAAGAGAACATATCATGGGTTTACTCCAAAAAGCCCCAGATGAATGCAGCCAACATGGCGGTGGTGGCTAAACTGTCAAAAAAAGCCATGCTCAGTGTTTCTTACAGTGGTTGTTCCAAAAGCTGTTACTTTTGGATTACAAATACTTAAAAAAAAAGGCTCTTCACGGGTTCTTCGCTGGTTTGAAGGGGCTATATTTCACTTTAAAAAACAGGTTTTTGAGGTACTTTTGAAGCACTTTGTTAGCGTAAAGAAACTGTTATGGCCTTTCTTTGTTGTTTATAATGTGAACTTTTCAACATTGGTTCTAAATAGCACTTTTGAAGATGATTACGAGCCAATAGCACCCCAATGATTAAGAGCTAAAGAATCAGATTTTGTTCCATGTAGAACAGAAACGTTAGAGTGTAACTCAACAAATAGTAAAATATTTAAATATTGAGATAAATCATCTCTGATGCGGTAATGAAATTTAACAGGATGTATTGTATCATAAATATTTAAAACCAGTGTATTTTGAAATCCAAACACTTTTACTCCATACATTTATCTGACTTGAAAATAGCATTTTGTGTTTTCTTTTTTTACCAGAAAGCGAAAAGCATCGGCACGTTTCAGGTTTTGTGTTTTGTCCCTTATTTACAGTTATAAAGGCTTGCGAAATTGAGGGATATGAATGATTGTTATAAAAGTTAAGGTTGGTGTAGTGCATGGCTGGTCAATGAATGCGTAATTTCAAGAGCAGCAAATGCTCTGGGAGCGCTGGATCTTGTCCGTTGTTGACGCCAGTCAAATGAAAATCTGTCAAGCTCGCTGATTTGTGCTAACTAGCTATCGATTGCACCAGCACAACACACGCTTAGAGCTCCAGGGAATGCGCATGAGAGGAAAAGAGAGGAGAAAAATGAGAGAAGGAGACTGCAAAATGAGGAGAGCAATGCAGAGATGGTGGGGGAAGAAAGAAACAAATGAAGGAAATGTTGAGAGAAAAAGAAGGATTTGCATTTGGTTCACATTGGGTTCGAAGACCATTCTCTTTAATTTTCAGGGTAGTCTATCTCCAAAAATAACTATATCCTCAATTTCAAGTTATTCTAATGCAATATATATATATATATATATATATATATATATATATATATATATATATATTTCTATTTCTATTCAAGACTGAAGAAACATTTTCCAAATATTGTGAATGGCTCACATTGTTGGTTTATGATTATCTGGTCCTTTGAGGGATGCCCTTGAACATCTCTACAATTTTAAAGTACATTTCATTAATTTATTAACTCTGCTCAAGCTTTTAATATAAAAAATATACTTTATTTTATCACCTAAACATTATTAGGATAATTAGCAGAGGGTCTGTATGTTCTATGTTTATTAATGTTCATTGGTACTCTTTGCTTATAGGCTTTGCTTTATATAGCATTGTTATTGAATATAATTTATAGCTGTTTTCTTTGACTAAACAAAAAAAATTGGTTGTTTGATCAACTGAATGTTTTAAAAATGTGACATATCATATAGTCTGAAAAAATATAAAAGCAATTGTGAACTTTTTCAATCATGACAGATTGTAATTTTCCCTGAACCACCTTTTTAAACAATAGTCCTTGAGTTATAAGACCCCCCTCACCTCCCCAATACCAGCGCCCACCCCCCACCTGCAGTTTGACCAAACAAAGGCACAGATAAAGCCCACTGGGGGAGAGCTATTTCCACGTGTGAAAGCAGCTCTCCGGCTGTGGAGATTCAATTAAGTGTGTCCGTCCCACTGGCTTTTCACTGAAGACAATTACTGCTTCATATACTGATTAAAGCAGAGGACAAGTGCCGAGCGAAGGACACACACGTCAAATATATGAGCTCATGCCTTGCATTATTATGCTTTTCTATGCAAATGAAGGAGAGATTATTATTTGGTCCGCCAACACAACAGGGCTCGCAGGAAACTTTATTTAAAAATTACTTATAACACAGAAAGAAAAAAAAATCATAATTATTATTAAAATTATAAATTTGAGTTTTACATTTATGCTTTAATTATGCAGTTATCACATATTATTACAACTACTTTTACTGCTATTAATGATAATAATTATAATAATAATAATAATAATAATAATGAAATTTTATTGAAATACAAAAAATAAAAATATCTACCACCGCAACACTATAAATAACCTTACTAGTATGATTATCTAGTTGTAGTAGTAGTTCATAAATTTATGTCTGAGTTGTCTGGTTATGGTTGTACAGTATTTTTTTTTTTTAATATGGGGTGTCTGTTTTTGCTTGTTTGATATGACATTAAAAATACAGCTGATACATTTCTGTAATATTAACCTTATTTTAACTCTTGCTTGAAAGCATTGTTAATATTTGTTTTAGGTGATACCTTCTATTACCCATGTTCTTGTAGCAATAGAAAATAGGTCTTTAATAGTTTGTATTACATCCATCATATATTTAAATACTTGATCAAATTTATGAACAAACTGGTTCATTTGAAAATTAAATTTTTAAAAAGTCAATGGCAAAAAATATATACATGTATCAGGAGAGCATATCTATAGAGAGAGTTTCTAAAACCCCCATTTAGCTTAAACTAGGGTACTGACAAGAGCCCAAAAGCCCAACCTTGTTCCCGGTACATGGGGTGACACTTCATTAGAGTATTTTTTGCTGCAATTGTTTGTTATAATAGCAAATATAACAAATTAACAAATATATATACATTTTGTATATTTGTACAAAAATGAGTAACACTTACCATCTTTGATTACTCCCTCTTCCCAAAGAGTTCTCTCTTCCTCCGTAGTTTTAAGCAGGGGCTTATCATTGGGGACGTACCAGTTGGCATGTTGCTCGGCCATAAGTGTGTCGAGATCGATGCTGGCCATAGAGTTTTTTTCAGCATCTGAGCCACAATTGCCAAACTCTCCATCGTCACTGCAGTCAGAACTCAGCATGTTTTTTTTAGAAGCTAAAGGCTGATCTTCTGATATACTGAACTGCTGTCGTTGAAGCTGGATTTGAGCTTGAAGTATTTCCAAAGGATGAATCTCTTCTTGGCCTGAAGTACTGGATGCAGCCTGCTCAGTGCCTGGTGTACCTGGATGGCCATCTGAAGTTGAGGTAGTTGTGTTGAGAGAACCTTGTCCTTTGTGCCCACTTTTTGCTCCATTGTCTCTCTGTAAGCTTAATAAAGAACTGCGGCCTGGATTCATCGAAGATTGGTGGTCTGTGCTAGATGAAACTTCATCCTCGTTTCTATACTGTATAGCCTTATCCTCTTTTAAATCTATATGGGGTGAACAGATACCAGACTTCGATGAACTCTGGGTACCATTCTCAAGAGATGCTAGAAGATCAGAGTGATCTCCCTGCAAGACATCACCCCCCTTTCCCCAGATAGGAGAGGTGAGGGTTTTTTCTTGTGTTGTGACTGTTCTTCTCTCTCCACCACCAGCTGCTGAGGCCACATGCTGGCTGGGACTTGCAACAGGGCTAATGCTCTCAGAAGAGAAAAACATTCCAGGACTCAAATGGCCACTGTCTATTTTCCTCCTCCCTCTCCCTCTCCCACTCCCTGTTGCTGACTTCCCCTCACTGCAAAGAGTTGAATCCATATTGTAATTCGGAGAGAGGGCTCTGGCTTCCCCCTGCATCACCTGACTTGAAGGTTTTGTGTTGTTACTTCCAGCAGGAGGTATTTGCCCATTTTGTGCTACATTAATTCCTGGGAAATATTCTATCCCAGAATTCCCAGTGCCATTCACGACACTGCTATTCAGGTCCTGTTCATTCTGACTCAGCTTTCGTTTCCCCTCTCCCTGAGTTTTTTTGTTGAATGTCACATTGAGGTTAGGGGCCCCCAGGCTGGCAATCATGTTCTGACATGCAGTGGAGAGGGCTGCCAGGCAGCTCTGTCCAAAAACATTGTCCTTGCCATTACTTTTGCTAAAATTCCCTAAGGAGATACCCCCAAGTTTGCTAGCTGAGGAACGCTGGCTAGTGGGGAAGTCTGTTTGGCGTGTCCCAGGTGATGGACTCAACCCTTGAGAGTTAGCAGAAGAGCCCCCTTGCCTATTAGAGGGTGCAAAGGGAAAAGAGGATGAACCCCGTGGTGGTTCAGGAAAGTCATTGGGGCATCTTTCTGCTGCTGTGTTGGTCAATCCAACACCTGTACTTGGTGACTGCATCTGTGACAAGTTCCCCACCCCATTTTGGTATTGTGAGTGTAGGTTGGGTGAAAGTAAAGGCTGCACATGGCCCTCTCCCAGTATCCTCATAGACTCTGGTATGCCTAGTCCATTCCCACCAGGTCTGTACATTTCAGGACCAGTTTGCTGTAATTCATTGTCCCGCACCTCACCACCTGAACCGATACAATTGCCAATAATTTCTCCAGGTGGATGAGGTTCAGAAAGCCATCCACTCTCCATAGTAATATGAGGGCTTCTTCCATCAAAGTTTATTATCCTGCCACCACTTTCTCTCTCAAATCTTGACTGGCACATTCCTCCAACAGACTCCCTGTGTCTCAGAGGGCCTTGAGAAAGATCATGGTGTTGACCCAGCTGCTGTAGATTGGGCTGTCTCAGCCTCTGCTGCTGACTTCGACTGGCCATTTGCTTGATCATCAAAGCTGCATTTTGCTGCTGTTGCTCAGGCCCTCCAAGCTGAAGTGATGGGTTTGATGAAAAGCTATCTATTAATGGAGAGGTGAACTCTCCAGGCAGGCTAGGGTAGGGCACTGATGTGAGATTTTTCTCCCCACCAGAAGGATGTATATCGCTGTTCCAAGTCCCATGGTTTTCTCTGCCATGGCTGGCATTTGGGAAATCAAATCTGGGCCTCTTTGTGACATTTAAATAAGAGGAATCAAAGTGTTGCAGCCTCTGATTTCGGGGCTGCTGAGGTGGCACTGGCTGCTGGTGGATGTTGAACATGGGATTATCATAATTATGCATTCTGTGGGTCTCTGATCTCTGAACAGCATATTCATATTGGTTATGTTGGCCAGGCATCATGATACCACCTTCATCCATGCTAGCCAAACCTGATTCTGATTGTTGGGGATGTGGGAGAGTCGGTGGGCAAGTATTTTGTCGCCCAATCAAACCTGGCTGCTGCTGAGGCATTAGAGCATGTCTAGCACCAGGATCTACCCTTTGTGGTATTTTCCGTCCACCCACAAAATGTTCAATAAATGCCCCGATGTGCTGACCCGATGACTGCTGCTGTTGAAGGGGGGTATGAGGGTGTTCTTTGGAGATTACATGCATCCCGGAAGCATGAGGCAACCCTGTGTTTTCATTGAAATTGGGTGCTTGTACCTGGCGCCCTGGCCCAAAATGAGGATGTCTAGAGTCAGATTCTGAAAGAGAGTAGACAGATCCCTCGAAATTATCAGATAATGATTCATTAGAATAACTATAGTCCAGTCCATCAACACCCATTGGTGGGCGGAGGCGTCTGGATTCAAGGTTGTGACTTTCTGAGGAAGACAGTCTATGAAAAGGAACAGGTCGATTAGGTGACTGGTCCATGGGGAGACATGAAGTAGTTGCAGGGTGATTTCCACCAGGTCGTCCATGGTGCTGAAAGTCAGCTACAGAGCTTGTCCTTTGCTCATGCTGAGAGAAGACATCTGCTGACTGTCCATCAGAAAACAAGTTAAATCCCTCTGCAAATCCTTGCTGGTGCCCCAAATCACTGTAACCCAACATCCGTCCACTGTGTAAGCAAGAGTTCCCAGCATCGAGTCCAAAATTTCCACCAAAGTGTTGATGATGTGATGGATTAAGGGGCTGCTGAGGTTTGCTAAATTCATGTATTGTTGTCTGTTGTTGCTGGAGATTACCCATATGCCCTTGTTGAAAGCTACCATACTGTTCTCCTCCACTCATGTTCATCTCAAGCACCCGGGTCTCACTGAGTGGGCAGCTACCAGGCTCTGCTGATCTTTGTGGGGCTCCAGCTTGAAAACTGGGGCTTTTGTAATGCAAATTCATTTTTGAATTTGTATGGTTAAAGTTTTTCAGAGTACGGCCAGAATTTCTGTTATTAATCTGTGGGCCAAACTGTTCCAGCTCAAACATTCTTCCCACAATCAAAACCACATGATTTTCTTCTTCACTGCAGCATAGTCTTTTAAAAGTAATATCAGTAAGACACTGCAAAAAAAAAAAAATTCAGGTGAAACTATGAAATGGCTGTCATTAGAAATGTATATTGTAGGATAATTAGTAATTAGCAAGCATATTTCTGACTTGTTTTTAAATATTTAAAATAAATATTTATCCAGTTTTAAGAGAGTGAAAGAAAAAAATCCAGCACTCTCTTTAAAACTTCAGCTGAAGATCTGTTTCAAAAATGTTCTCACAGTTCCCTCTCCTTTCATAATTCCCTTTAGTAATTTCCATGTAGAATCAACAAACAGGCCCAGGTAAACATTGGTTTGTGCTTAAAATCCTCCAGCACGCAAATCACGAAGCAATCCTGAGCACTGATAATAAATCCAGCTCCACATGATTCCAGAAAAGACCACTTAGATATCCACGTCCTTTTAGAAATACTCTGTAAAATTGAGTTTGATTGTAGTGTGCTCGACCATCGATGCAAATAAAACGGTCCCGTGAACGAGAGGCTAAAATCGTCCGTTGCTTTGCGCTCGTGTGTGGCGCTCCATGCGCTATCCAAAGCCCGCCACAGCGGAGCTGCTGGTCAACACAGTCCCATCGCTCTTCATTTTACGCGCAATAAAAAGCTTGACGCTTCACTCCAAATTCATTCACAGCGTTTGAGCTCTCGCAAATGGACTAAGTCTTGTTTTTAATGCGCCCACTATCAAGATAAAGAAACGAATCTCAGTAGATCACTTGCAATTGCCGGAGATGCTGAGAACCGCGCGTAAAGGCGCAAGCGCCTGCAACAAGTTTTGCATTTCTGAAGCGTCTCCACTGCAGACACCAACCAATGAGAGACACGAGAAGGGAGGGACCACATCTTAAGGTAGAACCGGATTTGTCAAGAGAAATTATGTATCTGCAAAAACAAATTGAAGGTTGAGTGTTGCAGTACTTTCTATGTAAAATGTACCTCGAAAAGCGCAATCCAATTAAAAAAAGGCATTTTTATATTACATTTATGCATTTTGCAGACATTTTTGTCCAAACATGATTTGCAGATGGGAAGAAAAAAACACAATCAGTTTTTCTAGAAGACTCAGAATTAATTAAGTGCTTTAGATCAGAAATTAATTAAAGGTTAAAAATGTGCTCTTGAAGAAGTTTTTAATACTTTTTAAAATTGTATGTTGCGGACATTGTATGTTCCACCAGCCATCAACAGATAATGAGAGTGTTCTGGTGAAATATTTGCTGTTTTAAATATTACTATAATTTGTCTGAAGATAATGACATTTTGAAAAGCACAAATCTGCTCAAAGTGATGTTATTTTATCCCAAATTAATCATCGTATGCCAATTACAACTACATTGCTAAAGTTTCTACACAAACTTTGATGACTTGTACTAGTACAATTTCAAACTTTTTTTTAAAGTTTTCATTATCACAGCGAGTAACAAACAAAACCCTGCGTCCCCTCGATACTCCTAAGCTGAGATAGAGATAGGCCAACCTGGTTGCTATGGTAAACAGGTTGTTATGGAAGGGATCAGTGACAATATAGCCTTTTGATTTTATCTATGCCCTTATGTCTCTATTTTTTTCCAAAGCTGATATAGAATTCTCAGAATTTGGTTGCTAGAGTAAACAGTTTGGATGTTATGGAGTGGTGTAATTAAAATAGCTAAACCCTCATTTCTACATGATGTTTACTCAAAGATTTTTTCAGTTCTGTAGCCAATTATAAACCAATGTTCACACTTGACCCCTTTAGAGCTTAGGGTTCAAATACTTTTGCATAATGTTTGGTACGTTCTGATGACTTCCACAACTGTTGTGAGTTTCTATGAATTTCTCCATTTGTGTCACAGCTTTCTAAAGTTTGACCCACTGAAAAATCAATGGATATTCTCAGAAAGTTCCTAGAGTTCCTTTAGTGGTACCAGTCTGAAAAGACATACCAGCTCAAGTTAGACAAGGTTTGGTGGCAGTACCTCGAAGGAGAGGAGATACCCTGCGAAATTTGGCTGAGAAGAAGATTCTGAAGAAGAAAACGGTATAATCATAATATATTTAAAAACAATGACGATATGCATAAATATCAAAAATGTCTGTTGTGCGAAGACACGAAATGAAACAGAACTATACATTTGAAAACTTTGTAGAAAACAATTAAATTATTCATTAATGTAATGGTTTATTATAATGCTATTGGTATGGATGTGTATTTAAACAAATATCCTGAAATAAACAGCAGGTTGTTAAATATCTTAATAAGTTTAGTGGAGAGTGAGTGTGGTGTAGATGCTTTGAAAAAAGAGCAAATGCAAGACCTGATGCCCACCCGCAGCTTGCATTGTTCAAGCAAATTAACATTCTCATTCAGATTCATCCAGCTATTACCATAATTACGTTTTTTTTCCAAATTAACCTCTTTACATCGCCAGCAGTGGCTAAATATTTATCTATCTACATGTCAATGTCATACATAGCATAAAATATAGATGTCTCTAGATGCGTGTTATTTTATCTATGTTGCACCCACTTCAGTTATTTAAAGAAGCAGAATGTTAAAGAAGAAGATGTTAAAGAAGCCAAAACAAAACATCTCTGTACATTTATCAATTGAAAACACTACAACTTAACACTGTAGTGACAGAAAATAAACTGTAACCTACCGTTTATATTCATAAAAAATAAATGAAAGATGTTACTGATTGTCATTCGACCAAAAGGAAGAGATTAATCTTTTGAAAATGAAAAATATGATCTTATATGAGACAGATACTAAATCTCAGAGAAATCTATTTAAACTTAATCTTTCCATTATAAACAGCTTGGTTTGAGTTGAACTGAGGGACTTTCCTGAAGTGGTCTATTGTTCTGCTGGAAGCCGAAGCAAATCGTCCTCTGTGGAAAAGGTACAGCGCCATCTAGAGAGCATCATTGAAAGTACAAGTGACCGTTCCAGCAGTTCACATTATCGTGGATTCGGTTTCGCTCCCCCTCTCTGCTCTGCTCTTTATACACAATATAAACAATATTTTGAAGACCCATAGGAGTTTATGACACGGATGAAGAACCCACAGCTCAATAGGGAAAAAAACAATCAACGTATAAATAGCATTTTGCAATGACAGCTCGCTTATGCAGGATTAAACTTCTCAACATCACAAACATCATACTCACAAAGATTCAGCTCTCCTATCCTCATTTCTTTTTTTTACTCCTATCCTCATTTCCTTTCACGGGCACCACATTGTAGCTCAAACCCGCATTTTGAGAGAATACATATATATATATATATATATATATACAATGATGAAAAAACTATTTGAACCCCAGCTGATTTTGTAAGTTTCCCCACTACAAAGAAATGATCAGTCTATAATTTCAATGGTAGGTTTATTTGAACAGTGAGAGACAACAATGACAAAAAAATCCAGAAAAATGCGTTTCAAAAAGAGTTATAAATTAATTTGCATTTCCAATAAGTATTTGATCCCTTTGGAAAAACATGCTTCAGTACTTGGTGGCAAAAATCACAGAGGTCAGCCGTTTCTTGTAGTTGGCCACAAGGTTTGCACACATCTCAGGGGGGATTTTGGCCCACTCCTCTTTGCAGATCCTCTCCAAGTCAATAATGTTTCGTGGCTGATGTTTGGCAACTCGAACCTTCAGCTCCCTCCACAGATTTTCCATGGGATAAAGGTCTGGAGACTGACTAGGCCACTCCATGACCTTAATATGCTTCTTCCTGAGCCAATCTTTTGTTGCCTTGGCCGTGTGTTTTGGAACATTGTCATGCTGGAACACCCATCCACGACCCATTTTCAATACCCTGACTGAGGAAAGGAGGTTCTCACCCAACACTTGACGGTACATGGCCCCATCCATCCTCCTTTGGATGCGGTGCAATTGTCCTGTCCCCTTGGCAGAAAAACACCCCCCAAAGCATAATGTTTCCACCTCCATATTTGACCGTGTTTTTTGGAGTCATAGGCTGCATTCCTCCTCCTCAAAATCAGTCAGATGTTCAGTGGCAAACTTCAAACTGGCCTGTAGATGGACTTTCTTGAGCAGGGTGACCTTGCGGGCATAGCAGGATTTCAATCCTTCACGGCGTAGTGTGTTATCTACTGTTTTTGTTGTGACTACGGTCCCAATTGCCTTGAGATCATTGACAAGTTCCTCGCGAGTGGTTCTGGGCAGAATCCTCAGGTAAAGAGTCATTAGAGACGATGATTATTTTCTATGATGATGGCTGGCTTATGAGTCATTTCTGAATTGAGTCTGAATTGAGAAGAGAAACAGCAAGGAGCAGCGCACTATTTTTTTACAGATACTAATTACTCTTGATTTCCAGTCTTTCTTAATTCCTAAGAAAACTGGCAGTCCGCTCAGTAATGAATCAGTCAGCTATGAGCCGCACAAAGGCCTCTTTTTGGATGGGATCATCCGCAAGCCAAACGTTATGAAGAAATTTAACAGCAATATCTGGTTTTTATTATGTAATCAGTCATCGATTGTACACACATTAGTGCCGCACAGTAGTGCCTATAAATATTGTGGCGAGGTGGCCTTAATGAGCTTATGATACGTTCAATATTCATAAACAGCATGGTTGGGATGAGGCTCGAAGGTGGTGTGGGCTTTTTGGAAAGCGTATGTAAAAAAAACAGTCATGAAAATAATTTCATAAACTTCTGACCCTGGCGTTTGCCCACATGATGTTGAACCTTCAAACTAACCATGAGAGACAAGTTGTAGAGTCCCGGTTTGAGGTTGCCCTGCTTTGACAAGACCAGGGGTGTGCTTCTGTATTAAGGAAATGTGCCGTATCATGCTTGCCTGTTGTGTGTTGCACAATGTTGCAAACATGCATGGCACACCATGAGGCACTGACCGTTGAACCAGTCAGAACAAGTGAATGCTCACCCAACCAAACGAGCCAATCAGAATTGGCTGGACGTAATAGCTTCAACATAAATGTTATAAAGACAACAAGGTATGTTTTTTTCTCCAGTTCCCTTCACATTTGTGCGTTATTCAAATACATCATGCATCGAGATTTCTTGGAGGAGCACTGGAAACTCCAGACAGCACACATACTTAGCTCAATTGGTAAGATATTTGCAGTAAACTCAGTGCATGGGTAAAGGGCTATGTCATGTGCCCAGCTACATCACTGACAAGCTTGTGAATTGGGCTAGTGCTGGTCGCTGATGCTGCTACTATTGCATACTACATATATCTTTTATTACCGTGTGATTAGTTGGGATCGATACATTCAGCATGAATTTATAGTGCAGTCAGTAAATATTACATTTTTAACTTTTAAGTAATAATCCAAACAATCAGAGATATGGGCCCCAACAGAAAGAAGTAGAGCAGGTGTTGGGTTTCTGTTCAGGTTATTATCCAGAAAGACTGCACTTGGATCTGTTGACACTAAATATGCTGCTATACCTTTTTCCTTAAAAATAGAATTTCTTGAAATAATACTGATATACACTTGAATATTACACATTAATTTATATAGCCATACATGGGTCGTAATTTTAAAAATGATTAAATATAGAACTAGAAGCTCTTTCGAACAGTTTTATCAGATTAAGTATAACAAAATACAAATGTACCACCAACAGTGTAACTTTCAATATTAACACAAATCATTAAAAAGTGGTTGAGATTTTGTAAATACTGCATATTTCAGAACTCTTGTACATAACACACATAACATTGTCTCTTAAAATAAGAACATCACCATGACTCTGGCAATCACAGATCTTGTGTCTCCACAATCTTGCTTCACCTCGGAAAATCAACATTTCATGTGGTAGTAAATTATGTATCAAGTAAACTTTAATAGTTATAGAAATGTACTTGTTATAATTAACCCTTTAAATCTTTGTGATACTTTAGTACTTAGCATTTAACATTATTGCAGAAAGTGATTAGGCAGAAAACATTACGGCATGTTTGAAAATTAAGCTTTCTGGAGATATTTCACGAATTACTAACACAAACACGGTTTCAGATGGAGAGACACTTCTAAGAACGTGTCACTGGGATTCTCTAAGTTGCGCTACAGAACAGCATTTTCCACGTTATAAACGTTGTTTTTTAAAGATGCCTTGACTCTAACATTTGTTATAGCACATTATCAGTAATCTATAAATAATGTTTTGCTGTGGTGTTGAAGTGTTTTGAAGCGCATCAGACCCTTTTTGCACTGGGAGATAGGACGCCAGGACCTGGAAGCGTAGCGCAGCGCAGCGCAACGGCAGACTAAACAAGTGGATTACAGAGCAGATCTGCTTGTGGTCATTCGTATCTCGTATTTCTCATTGCATCTCGAAGCAAAAAATTTCCCGCGAGACCATTCGTATCTTGAGCATTTTGTAACTCGAAGAATTCGTATCTCAGGTACCACTGTAATCTAAATTCCCCTCAGGTGTGAAAGTGTGAGTGAATGTTGCCCTGAGATGGACTGGCGTCCTGTCCAGGGTGTACCCCCGCCTCTCGCCCAACGTGGTAAAACAGGTAAAAAAAATACCAAGAGGCTACGTGATCTGTAATGGCTCTAAGCCTTTCTAATCCAAGTCCTCTCCCACAGGGGGCTCTAGTTGAAAGATAAATCAGACAGGATGTTAGACCACGTGTCCATTTTTGGTGTTTCTTCCAGAAGCAGATGCCATTGTTTATTAAAGCAATTGCACGTGTTGATTGTAATTTTTTGCAACACAAAGCAGTTTTAAGGAGTGGTTGAGTCTCTGGCTTAAGCTCCTTGCAACACCCTTAACTTTATGCTTTTATTTACACATTCACAAAAGTTACAATATTTATATGTATGTATGTAAATATAGACATAATTATTCACAATCTTACACAAGCATTTTTTTTATTTAACAACTATGTAGAACTTTCTTTTGCCGTTTTAAATTGTATCTAATTTGAGAACTTTAAAGCATTCAAGATTTTTATTGCTGTAAATAGTATTAGGTATTTAAGCTCAAAAATGGGGGCGGGCGTGGTGACAGTAAAGGGGTTCATGGGAAAAGACTCCAGTAAGAGAGGATTATGAGTCAATTTTATTTTGGGTGAATATCCTGTTAATCCCTGCACTCTCAGCTACACTCTTGGGTGCCATGTAATGGGATATGTTGTATTGCTCTTTAACTGTGTTTTGATATGGTAGAAAGTCCATTTGCCACAATTTTAGAGTGAAACTGCTGGCAGTACTTTTAAATAAAGAAAAACTTTTTATCTTAGTTTCAAACATTAACCGTAGTGTTTGCTGTGATACCTTTTATTTTTGGGAGAACTGCCCCCTTCGTTTTTGATTCATGATGACAAAATATTCCTTGCAAAGCCTTTTGTTTGACCTGAACACCCTTTCAAACACATTATTATTCTGTCAGTGAATATCCCAAGGCTGTCGGGTGAGCAGCTACTAAGGTCATACTTCCTTCTCTGTTTCTATAAACCCTCTTTCCAGAGCGCTCATCCTCTGAAGGGGCTGTGTGGGATGAATTAATCATGAAATTATCTTAAAATACTCTTTCACTCGGTATTAATGTTCTGTGTATTGCATAGATTCACACCCTGCGTGATGTATGGTATAAAATGCTGCTAATCGGTCAGGGGAGGCACAAGTATTTGAGTATATAATAACTTAACTAGTCCAGATGATTAAAAAAAACTCTTGAATGTAATGTCGAGAAAAGTTCAGATCAGTCATACATGGCTAATGGCGTTAAGAGGTCTCCTTTGACTACAGGACTTTCTCCCATGACTCCTGTTGGTGCCTGGAAAACTTTAGATGGGTCTGGACATGGGCTAATCCAAGCAAGGGAACCGTATATGCAATGGCTGATTTTCTCAGCATCATTGATATCCCATCTGAGGCACATTGGCAGCCATCTTTTTTCTGCTCCAACTGTTTTCCTTATAGCCCTTACCAGCTCTCTGAAGGTCTACAAAATTGTCTCCTGTGTCTTTTGACAGCTCTATGGTTTTGCTTATTTTGTTACTTAGATTTGTGACGGATTTTTGGGTGCGCATGTGTCCTTATGACAGCTATACTTTGTGTAACTATAATTTCCTGTTCGGTTTACCATCCAGAATGTCAAAAAGCTGTTGACATTAAACATGCAGCTATACCCTTATTTTACAAAGGCAACCTTTGGAATGACACAGCTAGATCATTTAACAATCTGTTGCCTGACATTATACAGGTCCTTCTCAAAATTCATATTGTGATAAAGTGAAATTATTTCATTATTTTCTGTGATGTACGGATAAACATTAGACTTTCATATATTTTAGATTCATTACACACAACTGAAGTAGTTCAAATCTTTTATGGTTTTAATATTATTGATTTTGGCATACAGCTCATGAAAACCTCAAATTATAATCTCAAAGAATTAGCATATCATGAAAAGGTTCTCTAAACGAACTATTAACCTCATCATCTGAATCAACTAATTAACTCTAAACACCTGCAAAAGATTCCTGAGGGTTTTAAAAACTCCCAGCCTGGTTCATTACACAAAACTGCAATCATGGGTAAGAGTGCTGTCCAGAAGACCATCATTGACACCCTCAAGCAGGAGGGTAAGACACAGAAAGACATTTCTGAACGAAAAGCTGTTCCCAGAGTGCTGTATCAAGGCGCCTCAGTGGGAAGTCTGTGGGAAGAAAAAAATGTGGCAGAAAACGCTGCACCGGACCCTGAGGAAGATTGTGGAGAAGGACTGATTCCAGACATTGGAGGACCTGCGGAAGCAGTGGACTGAGTCTGGAGTAGAAACATCCAGAGCCACCGTGTACAGGCGTGTGCAGGAAATGGGCTACAGGTGATTCCCCAGGTCAAGCCACTTTTGAACCAGACACAGCTGCAGAAGCACCTGACCTGGGCTACAGAGAAGAAGCACTGGACTGCTGCTCAGTGGTCCAAAGTCCTTTTTTTTTCGGATGAAAGCAAATTTTGCATGTCAAATCGGCAATCAAGGTGCCAGAGTCTGGAGGAAGACTGGGGAGAGGGAAATGCCACAATGCCTGAAGTCCAGTCAAGTACCCACCGTCAGTTATGGTCTGAGGTGCCATGTTAGCTGCTGGTGTTGGTCCACTGTGTTTTATCAAGGGCGGGGTCAATGCAGCTAGCTATCAGGAGATTTTGGAGCACTTCATGCTTCCATCTGCTGAAAAGCTTTATGGAGATGAAGGTTTCATTTTTTAGCATGACCTGGACCTGCTCACAGTGCCAAAACCACTGGTAAATGGTTTACTCCCCATGGTATTACTGGTGCTTAATTGGCCTGCCAACTTTCCTGATCTGAACCCCGTAGAGAATCTGTGGGATATTGTGAAGAGAAAGTTGAGATACGCAAGACCCAACACTCTGGGTGCTATCGAAGCATCCTGGGCCTCCATAACACCTCAGCAGTGCCACAGGCTGATCGCCTCCATGCCTCGCCGCATTGAAGCAGTCATTTCTGCAAAAGGATTCCCGGCCAAGTATTGAGTGCACAACTGAACAGAATTATTTAAAGGTTGACTTTTTTTGTATTTAAAACTGCTTCTTGGTGTAAATATCCAGTCAGCGAACGCTAAAGTTGGAGGGAGTGACTTTGCGTGTTTTACACAGCCAGAAAAGAACTGAGAAGACAGCGATTTTTGCTTGTTTTGCAGAAGATTATGATCAAGATGGAAAAAGAACGGTAAACAAAAAGTGTCTACGTGTGCCAGCGATGTTTTATCAGATGTTTTTATGCAAAAGAAAACACTAGCGCTCCTCTGCACCAACTTCAGACAGCTGAAGCAGATTTTTTTGTTGATGATCTTGATGTTTCATTTAGTAAAATAAAAGTGAATTATCTGTTTCTGCGATCCAGACAAAGAATTATTAAAAAATGGTTAAGTCATCAGAACCAAAAACCGTGGCTTAAAACCACGATACGTACTGAACCACAAGCTTTGTGTAGCTTTGCATCTCTAATAAACACCTGTGTGAGGAGTGTGTCAGGTTGAGGAAACACTGGATCGTGTGATAGAAAAATGTAAAATATAAAATGTAGTTTAAAAATAAAAGAACACGCACGCACGCACTCAGGTAAAACACTCCAAAACTGAAGAGCGCAGTAAATGCATCAATCGTGCTGCTTACATCACAATGCTGCGTGAAGGCCATCCAATTTCACCAAAACTTGAAGGGTCCTTCAAATGCATCCTCCTTTCCCCTGAATTCAAAGAATGGATGCATCTTTTGTGGCCTCGGATATCCCAAGATGCTTTGCACAATTATTTTTTTTCAACAGAATCAACACAAAATTTGTATTTAAATGTAAGTAACAGGTTTTTATAAAGGTACAGTGGTACCCTAAGATACGAAAGTAATGCGTTCCAGGGTGACGTCCGTATGTCGAACATTTCGTATCTCGAAGCAAGTTTTACACGTAAAACACCTAATTTGTGCAACAGCTCTCAGAAACAACAGTATAAGATGATAAAAAAATGGAAAACCAGAGAAAAATCAAGTAACGATTCTACAATCCATAAATCTAGACATTGTTAATGTAATAAATGATAATAAAACACACACAAAATACGTACTATGTGCACAAATGTAAAACCTTACCTTGAGAGAGAGGTGATGTGTCAGAGGAGGACTAACTTGTGCTACAGAACAGCACTTTCCACGTTATAAACGTTATTTTAACACCTTGACTCTAACATTTGTTATAGTACATCATTGGAAATCTATACACAATGTTTCGCTTGATTTAAAAATGATTAAAATAGTTTTAATAGTTTTAAACTATTAAATAGTTTACCAGCCTCTTTAAAGCACACTTTCTTCAAAGGGAGAATGGAGCGCAAGGAGGCGGAAATGCGGCGCGACGTGAGACAAACAAGTGGAAAATAAAGCAAAAATGTTATTGTTCGTATCTCGAATTTTTCTTCGTATCTCGAAGCAAAAAATGTCCAGCGAGACCTTTCGTATCTCGAACATTTCATAACTCAAAGCATTCGTATCTCTAACCACTGTATTTGAATTCTGGTAGGGATAATAGCATTTTAAAACATTTTATTTATTATTAAATAACACTAACACACAAAACCAACTGAGTGTGATGGAATGAATGCTAACTGTTGGTGCATGTCATCTTGTTGTAGGGAGCATGGAGAAGATGGAGGAGTTTATTAAACTCTGTTTACAACAGTTGATGCAGCCTTTGGAGTATTCTCCTAAGCCGTAGCCTCTGGAGGCTGGGTAGGCTTTGTCCTCCGAAGGATCCAAACAGCTCACTGAGGGCACAGTGGATACTATTCTATAATGTGTGAGGGGAGGGGTATCTTTTATATCTGGATCATTTAAAGGGCTAGAATTGAAAACCAGTTCCATGATATCAGCGTGATCAGGGGTCTCAAATCAGAGTGAGGTTCAGCCAGATATATTACCTCTTTGTAACATTGGTATGTGACCATCAAGGAACCTTTCTACCTTTATTCAAAGGTGACGCAAAGAATTCACCTTTCATAGAGGTAATGCATTCATTCACTGTGTTAAATTTCATTACTTCCAAATTTAATACTTCCATTTGGAAAAGTGCTGATTTGAACTATGAATGCTTGCAGCCTGCATTTTACCAAATCGAGTTTAATAAAATAGGCAAACAACATTATTCTAATTCTCTTTCGTTTTAAAGAAGCTTTAAAGATGGTGAAGTAAAGAGCGAATTGCCGAATGTTCATTTTAGTCTACCTTCCCATTCTTTAAGACGTTGTTTAGAAACTGGAAATGGTGATTGCAAAAGGCTTTCATGTTTTGTTTTTTCATTCTTTTCTTTTTATTATTTTCATTTTGCTCACATTGGCGCTTCCTCTATGAAAGGGGATCTGAGCAATGCAGCAGTTTCTTTGAAGAATGCTCAAATCTGTCAGTCAGCCAGAGCTCAGTTCACAGCTGCAGGTCAATGGATTCAACAACATCTGTCTTCTAAAGGACAAGCATCAAATCATAGAAATGCACAATTTAAAAATAGCTCACTTAAGCAAGTTTCAATAGTTCAGTTTTTAAATTGGGAGGATAGGAGATTTGTTTTAGATTAAATTAAATACCAACATTTCTGTATTTAATTCGGTCTGGTTCATAATATATTCTTCATTGGGTTAATAATGGATTAATGTGAACAAATTGCTATACCTCGAACAATGGACCAGTAGTTCCCAACCTCTGGGCTGTGGTCTGGTTTCATTCCATGAGGCAGTTATTGCTGATCAGCAGAGGAATAATACATTTTTGTCTTTATAGCCTGAAATGATATTCTCAAAAAGGATCAGATACATCAAGACAAAAAAAACAAAAAAAATTTGAACAAACTAGCAATAATCAATTAATTAATACATTACTCCACTATAATATCTCTCTCTCAATATGTATCTCCACTTCAGATTATAGCCTGTTGTAGTTTCTGGTTCACATTTTATAAATTCTGACATAGCATTCTGCTTGCAGCGTCGTTTTGCTATTGATTTTTACTCAACTTCAGACACAAGATTTTTCTGAAATGTTGCACAAATTTGCCAATAATAGAGCAGGAGGTGCGATCATATTCCGGGTCCTGGCTCTCCACTCTCCCATTGACAGGGAAAAGATGCTGAAACTTTTGATCATCACACCAAAAATGCTTTAAATCAGTTTTGAACAAGCGAAACATTATATGTATATCACCAATAATGTGTCGTATTGTAACGAATGGTCACTCTAATTGGGATCCATATGCAGGCTTTATTGGATTCGAGGTCAGACAAGCAAATTTCAGGCACCGGCGTATGCAGCAATACAGGACAGACAGAGGCTTAGTCAGACAACAGGCTAATGGTCAGGGCAGGCACCAAACAATCAGTATCCAATGGCAGAAATAGTAATACAGCAGGCAGATAGCAAGAATCGTATAGAATAAACAGGCAGGGTCACAACAGGTAGGCAAGCACAGGTAGTAATCGCTCCGAATTGCAGCAGTAGGCAAACAAGACTTCGCAATGAGTGATGAGTTTCAGTCTGTTTAAGTAGAGAGGTGAAATGCTCTTCAGCTGGGTGAATAATCAAGGTGGACCTGGGAATCGTGGGAAATGTAGTGTAGAGGGCAGAAGTTAGTGGGGCGATGGTTCCCTCTGTTGGTCAGAGGAGGGAGTTAAGGGGTTTGTCTCTGTGACAGAGCCCCCCCTCCCCCCTGCGAGCGACTCCTGGCACAAGGAGGCGTGGTCGGGGGGCCGGCTTGTTAGGGTGATTGAGGTGGAAGGTCTCCGTGAGTCTTGGATCAAGAAGACTCACGGAGTCTTCTGGGTCCTCTCCTGGGTCCTCTGTGTTGACCCAGGAGCGTTCCTCAGGACCGTACCCCTCCCAGTCGACCAGGTATTGTAGGGTTCTTCCCCGCTGCCTGGAGTCGAGTCGTTTTGTATGTGGACTCGAATTGTATGTGCCTCCTCGCCGTCCACTAGGATGGGCAGGGGGCCCCTGTCGGAAGACTCGTCCTCCCCCTCCTCGGTGGGACCAACAGCGGGCTTGAGCAGGGAAACATGGAAGGTAGGAGATATGCAGTAGTGGTTAGGCAGGGTAAGACGAAACGATACTGGTGTGATTTGTCTTTCAATCTGAAAGGGACCCACATACCTGGGGCTGAGTTTTTTGCAGGGTAGTCTGAGGCGCAGGTCTCTTGTGGACAGCCATACCCATTGTCCGGGGGTGTATACAGGGTTTTGTCTATGATGGCGGCCGGCTTGGTCCTTCTGTCTGTAGCCAGTTGTCGACTGCTGGGACGCTTGAGGGTTCTCCTGACCAGGCGAATAGGGGAGAGTAACTGTGGATCAATTGCTGTTTTTTTCCCTGGAGATCACTGTCTGAGGATCATCTCTCTCTATTTTTACAGACTGTTTGGGTATCTGGAGGCACGTAAAGAGGCGTCTTTGCCTGGAATACAACCCTTTTGGGTGATTAAGTTCTTCCTTACCATTTTGATTGAGTTCTTTCTTCCATTTCAAATGTCAACAATATAGTACGCATACGTATGTATTTCTCGATTTCTCGGATTGTGCTTTTCGTATCTTGGATTTTTTGTAATGTGAAGCATTCATATCTCAAAGTACAACTGTACTGCCTGTCTGGGCTGACACTGATGCTGCCAACACAAACACTGAAAACCCAAGGTTAGCTCTTTGGACATATTGGAGGGAAGACACAACATATTTGGAGTTTAGAAAAGACGTTCTAGCAACAGTGCATCCTTACAAAAACTGCACCGGAGTTACATCAGTAAGTCACTAGGGGAGTGTAACACTACATATTAAAATTAGTGCTCAAAGTCATACATTCAAAATCAACAATTTCTAGCATTATTTCAAAATGCAGGTATATTTCTCAAAAAGAGAAAGATGTAAATAAACCAGAAATGTGGAGAACTTGACACATTGATTGACAGGACTTGTAACCAGGCAAAATGATGGACCATTTAAGAAGAATCCCTCTTGCATTTATCTGTCATACTTTAGATTTCTCACACAAAGAAAATTGATGACGTTTACCCAGTTGAACTTCACAGCGTATCACAAAAGACCAGCCATCATTGCTTTTTATGGGTAATATCTTGCTGCATTGAGGCACATAGACTGGCACTGTTAGCATCCTGTTATCCGGAATCGCACTGCATGGGCGATCCCATTCAAGTCAATTGAATTTTTTGGGAGTTGTGATAAACTCCTCTGTCTGCTTCTTATAATGACAAGTAGTTATGTGCCGTTCAAGAACGATTAGTTCTTTTTGAACGAATCTTTAATGTAACTCCGTAGGAACGAGTCATGTTGAAGAGGGATTCGTTCATTGGCGCATGCGGAACATTCTTGTGGTTTTCTGAGCGTAACCCGTTCATCGTTAATGACAGAAGACCGAAAAAAACCCAAAGGACTCGCAAAAAGAACTAATCTTTTCTCTTTCCGGCTCATGCTGCATCGGCTAACATTACGGAGCGACCATGAGCCGGAACCTGAAAAGATTAGTTTTTTTTTTTTCCGACTCCTCCGGGTCATTTTGTTCTTTTGTCACGTGACCGCGCCACAACGTTAGGCAAATTCAGTATGCAAATATTAGTTCATGATTAGTGAACGATTACTATTATTTTTATATTTATTACTACTACTGCTATTAACAGTTTTTGATGCTCAACACATAATGTGTTAATAAAGACTTAATTTATTCAAAAAATCATTTTCAGAAACAAGGTTTTTGTGTTTGTTGTGTTTTAAGTGTATTCTAATCTTCATTATACAACTCCTTACATAGCCTAAGATTCATGAAGCATTTTTGAGTCACTTTATTTTTAGTTTATAATAAATTCCCTTCAAGGTATCATGTAATTGAAAAGTCTCTTGCCAATGATATGTAATAACTTTTAACTAAATAACTTATGCATTTGATTCTTGAAATTAATTAAGTTGATATTTAATAAGTCAATCAGTGTAAAGATCGTCAGTGTATTGTTTGTAGCATATGATGTTTCAGATACTATAAACACTTTATACACACTCTTGGATTGTTTATTTTTTAAATACAACCTTAAAAAGATAAATCAAAATATACTTTTATAACAGAAGACATTTAAAGTGCAAAACAAGCTGTAAAGTTATACAAATAAGTAAGTTTTAAAACAAATAACACGTTTGTGCCAAAAGATCTGTATAATAATAAATAAATAAAAATAAATTAGAATCAAAAGATTCTAAATAACATTAACATATCAACACTAAAATCACAATGTAACAAACAAATTATTGAGCATCTAGCAAATTATGAGCCGAAAAGACCGAAAGGACCGGAGGAGTCGGATTCGGAAAAAGAACGAATCTTTTCGGATCCCGGCACTATAGCGGTCACGTGACAGAAGTGCTAAAGAAGCCAGTCCGGACTGAGTGCACGGACTGCACTCGTTAACATCAGAGAGAAGTAATTTTGTGTCGAACAAAAGAGATTTAAATCTAAAGAAGACAGATCAGAGTTTGGGTAAACCAGACTAAAAGACCCAGGTAGGTTTTAATAATATATTTATTTTAAATTTAGCATTATAGTTTTGTCTTATTTGTAGTGTGATTCGCGTTTGTGTATAAAACGCTAGTAGATGTGGAAGTACACACAACATTTATTGATATTTTAGTAAAATGAACGAAATGACTCGAAAAAAGATTCGTTCATTTTACTGAACGAGACTCAAAGAACCGAATCCGTAAAATGATCCCAACTTCCCATCACTAATGACAAGCACCAATATTTTGTTCACATTTAATTGGCTATGTGTGATACTGTTAAACTGTCATGTTATAAAAATGTTTTAAAAACCACCTACCACCTAACAACATTTAAAATAATTCCTTGAAAACTGTCCTTTAAAAAGCTGTTACTTAGATTTAAATACAAATTCAAGTGTATTTTGTGCTGATTAGGTTGAAAAAAAATGCAAAGCATTTTGGGATATCTGAGGCTACAAAGGATTAGAAGGGTGCATTTGGAGAACCCTTCGAATTTTGGAGAAATGAGAAAGCCTTCATGCAGCGTTGTGACATTGGTAGGATGCACACTTCTGGATTGAGACACAGCTACAGCTGCTCTCTCAAGGTATTACCCTCCTCCAGTCTTCTTTTGTTCTGAAAGCAGCATGTTTTTTTAGCTGTTAGCACAAAACACACCCTTGCTCCCAGAGTCTTCTGTAATAGGTTAAAATTTCAGTAAAATAATGCTCGCTTAAAGATAGCAGAGCCCACATTTCAAATGTACTTTTTCCGATAAATAGTATATTTTATAAAGTCTCACCACACCCCTGAGACTCAGCAGGGTGCTTTCATGCTTCAGTTTTGAAAATCCATGGAGAGTGGAAATAGTCAGCTGTGGGCTGTTAATGAGATGTCTTGGGGCAGGTTTCCATAAAAAGAAGGGGCTTTGTTAATTATGGTTTCTGGTGATCATTGTTAACAGTGGGAGCACAATTAATTCAGTTGCAGATTGTGGTACTGAAAAAAGGTGCAAAGTGTCATATAATTCCTGTTTGTTTTCTACCACTGAAACATCATTCCTCACCAGAAAGAGCGAGAGAGAGATGACAAATGTGTGCAAGAAATATGATATATCATTTATTCTACCACAGGTTCTTGCCACTCTTACCTATCCAGGTTTGGAAAGGTGTCTGTCCCTTCCTCAACGGTCTAAAAATGTTCTTTCAAAAAGCCATGAATCACTTTTTGTGAGTCTTTTGTGTGCAAATCAAAACAGTACTTTCATGCATATTTATACCATTCTAATACATCCAGGTAAACATTCGGAGCAGAGTCTCTGCTCTTTGTCCTGCATATTACCCAAATCAGGCAATGTGAATGGTATCGCCTCATTACGTTTTAAAAGTGCCAAAATAACCCCAAAAAATGGGAAATTAACCCCTTTATTGTGGAAATTAAAGTAAATGTTTCCAGTTACAGTACTAAGAAAACAATCAATACATGTTTTTTTTTTAAATACAGATTTCAAAAAGTGTCCTTTAAGGACGTGCATGCATTGTGTTACATTTGTTTGTCACAAAAATCTCAGGGAAGAAACAAACAAATATATTTTTACATTTATTTTAATGTAATGAAATTAATTGCACATTTATTTTATTTAATACAGAGACTATCTGTAAATCTAAATTTGAGAACCCAGATATAATGTTCTATTCATTCATTCATTCTACTTAAAAATCAACATTATTGTCTTTAAACGAGATTTAATTGTATAGCCTTTGATTTGTTTTCTCTCATTTCATGATTTCAACAAGATTATGAGACATCTCTTCTTGAAGCTTCTTTTGTAGTGGAAGTAACTTCGGCCTCATTCATCAGCAAAACTGGTTCCTCGCACTTGGCCTTGTTTGCGGAGCTGAAAGAAACAAATGGAACAATTACAAAAGGTATTTGTCAGGAAGGTGGTGTGAGGAAATAGGACCCAGATGCAAGGGATGAGATCAATCAGGTTTATTCAGAGGAGCAGGTCAGTTCAAACAAAACCACAAGCATAAACTTGGAACCGCAAATGATGACTGTTGCTCCTTGCTCAGGCAGTCTAGTGGCCCGAGGAGAGAGGCAGTAGGAGACCCCCCGTGAGCTGGCAACCACCACACTTCAGGGCCGAGAGTAACCGGAGAGAGGAAAAGCCGGGGGAGATACAAGCTGACGAAGATACTCACGCTGCCCCGCACTCACGCCGACGGAACAGGTATCTCCCAATGGTTTCATTTTCTGTAACTATGTGGTGTATTATGTTACAATTATTTGAGTATTAAGTGTAATATTAAACTGAAAAATAAATGAGTGATAATTGTGTATTTCTTTTGTTACTTGAATATAATCAATAGGATATTTTTATAGACCTGTGTTATCACCCGAGTGTCTTTTTCTCTGTGCAGAGGATTAAGACAGTCCACCATTACAGGAAGTGAACGGCTCACGTCCAAAAGGCCAGAAGCAAACGGAACTACATCCCAACTAATTTGCATTTTTAAGAGCATATATAAGGCCATGTTACAAGGGAGGGATGTGTTTTTAGCTACCGAATTGCGACGGGAGCTTGCTGTTGTGTAATGCAGTTAGAACACCCAGATATATATGTAATGTGTTATTCATGAAACTCTTTGTAAATATTGGGACTTCAAGCCCTCTATTGTCTTCTCTGGAGTATATTATTATATATTCCCATCACCTGAATAAAACAAACACAAACCAAATCACTGACAGTGTGCAGAAATCTGTGTGACCGTGCGTGATATGCGGATGATAACGGTAGCATATGTGTTGGTGTGTTAACCCTTCTGTTGTGTTAGGGTCAAAATTGACCCGTTTTTAAGTTTGACTGTGTAAAAAGTACACTTTCCTTTTTTATCCTGGAATGAGGCTTCATCTAATCCTCAGACACACATATTTAAATGCAGCAAAAGCAATTTTCACAATTTTAGTAAATTCTAAACGGCTTAAAAAAAATAAGTTACATCTGTGGTGTTACGGGTCTAAAATTACCCGGTAGAGAATGCTGGCTTTTGTATGCATCACTTAAAAGCTACAGGTTTTCCAAATGATCAATTATGGTCCAATATGCACAGTTATGGCCCACATCATCATACACACACACGCACACACACACACACACATACACCCACCCACCCACACACACAGGCCTCTTTCACATGCATAGGTACAGACATGTGCACACACACACACACCACCCCCCAAGTGAACTCAAACTTTACATTGTTCATAAACACTGGCACATACAAAGAGGGTTTGGGATATTATCAGTTGAATCCTGTAGGAGCATCTGTGAACATGAGCAAAAGATATACTGATCATGAGGCACTGGGTCGTATCTTTGCCAATGATGGTGATCCTGAAGATAGACGGGAAAGTGAAGCTGAGGAGGATGTGTCTGAGAATGAGGTTCTGTATGACTCTGAACAAGACTAAACATCTGATGAAGAGGACCCAAATGTCACAGAGGCTCAAAGACAGGTTTTCAGGTCAAGAAAAGGTGACATTTTATGGTAATCAAGCCCTCTTCAAAACCATTCCAGGGCACCGACAGAGAACATCCTCAGAATGACTCCAGGGCCTACTAGATACGCTGTGCCACACGCCCAAGACATCAAGTCAACGTTTGAACTGTTCTTTCCACAATCTATTCAGAAAATCCTACTTGAGATGACCAATATGGAAGGGAGTATTTGGTGATAGCTGGACAGAGATGGACAAAACACAGCTCGATGTCTACATGGGACTGTTGCTTCTTGCGGGGGTATACAGATCCTGTAATGAAGCTACGGCCAGTTTATGGGATGGTGAATCAGGACGTCCTATTTTTCGTGTCACAATGTCGTTTCAAGCCTTTCATCTATTATCAAGTTTTGACAACAGGGAAACAAGAGTTGCTCGTCGTGAGAATGACAAGATTGCTCCCATCAGTGAGGTTTGGGACAAATGGGTGGACAATGTACCCTTTGTATACAATCCTGGGCGAGAGGTGGACAGTGGATGAATGGCTAGTCCCATTCAGAGGCCACTGTTCCTTCAGGCAGTACATGCCAAACAAGCCTGGACAATAAGGTACCAAAAAATGGGCAGCATGGGATGCAAAAACTGCCTATGCATGGAATATGAAAATATACCGGAAAACCTGAGAGTGGAGTGTCAGAGAAGTTTATCGATGTTCTTTTTATGGTTAATTTGTTTGGTTAATTGGTATGGTTAAATAGAAATTTGTTTTATAACCAAAAAATTGACTTGTTGTCTTTATCCTACCATTTATCTATGCGGGTCCGTTTTGACCCGAAACACCAAAGATGTTACTATTGTTGATAATTTAAAATAATAATAAAAAAATAAAAGAAAATTTTGGTAGGTGTACTCTAATATTAGTTTTTAACAGATTTACAGTTAATTTATACTCATTCTATAAGAAAAAATATATATATTTAGTGAATTTAAACAGTTTTCACAATCAAAACGAGTGGTATATTTTAAAATACTGTGTCTGTGTAGCCATGAAAAAACAATTCACACACTGGTGCCATTTATATGAATACATACTAAGCCAGCAATTAGCTGAAAAACAAAATTTGAAGAAAACTGGTGATTTTAAGCATTTTCAAGCATTTTTAAATCACGGGTCCAAATGGACCCGCTAACACCACAGGTGTAAACAGGTTTCTAACACAACACAAGGGTTAATTCAAATACGTTTTTTTTGTGTATATAAATAAGTGTTAATGGTGGTATTACAAAATAAATTTAATGCTGTTTTGTCTACACACTAAATGTATGTTTTCATTTAAAAGGCGAACGCCAATATAATTGTTTCTCCTTCTTTATTGGAAGATGTAACCCTAATGCAAAACAATCATGGCAGCAGATAAAAATGGACGCAATACACATCATCTGTGGTACAGTAAGGGTATGGCTTCTATATGTCACATTTTGTATGTGCGGTCGGAGAAGCTTGCAAATGTAAGCTATCCCTTCTGTGGAGACCCTGTATCTTTCATGCAAATATGTGCCGGGAAAGGCCAAGAGATTTTGTCTGTCCCTAAAAATTTGCTCATCTAACAATTTGCACCAAAATAGCCACAAGATTAAGAAAAGGTGAAGCCAGTGTTTCCGATGCTGGTGTGTTCCGTCACTTAAAAGTTCCTTTTGTAACTGCTAATTGGACGAATGTAAACATGCAATCTCTTAAAAATGTTTCGTTTAAAAAAAAACCCCAAAGCGGTGCTATCAGTGCCATCTAGTGGTGAAAAGAAGCGGTAACCCTTGGAAGTACAATACCTGTGATATAGGCTTTTTTCAAAATTCAGACATAAAACAAAGCACAGTGGCACAAAAATGCTTGTAGGTTTGCCTGTTTTTGCATTGTTTTGAGCTTGTCTTTGCTTTTTTTGAGGGATTTATTCTTTTTGTTTGGTGTCAGCAATTTAGATTTAGTTAAAAACCTAAACAAAACAAAACATAGAAGGAAAAGGACCACTTTAAATTAATCCAAATAAATCAGAATCTCTCAAAATTCTAGTATCATTTACAAAATTGCTTTAACTTTTATGTAAATTACATGGTGAAAGAAGACTTGAGTTCAGGACCTTCTTGACATAGCTAATTAATGTCTGAAATTGCTGGCACTGGTGAGAATTATTAAACAGACTTAACTGAAGTAGCACCTGCGCAGTGAGCTCTACTCACAGCAGGATGCAAGGCATCTCCTGCTCATTTACAATCACAGCACAGGTGCTTCTGAAGCAAAGCAATCCATTTGTATGCTAATGAGCCTGCAAGGAAGCAGACGCCAGACATGTGGAACCTCACATCTCTCTCACACACACGGCCGCACATGTTTCAACACACTCAGTGTTAGTGTGTCACTCTCTCTGAGAGGTTCACTGTTAGTCAATAACATGCGTTCATTTCCCAGGTAATGGAGCAGATCCTCCAGTTTTCAATCAGTCCTCTTCAAGCTCTGGTGTTTGGTGAAAAATGTCTAATATTTTCCAACAATTCTCAACTGCTACCTCTCAACACGGACGCAACCAGGAAACCTTTTAGAGGGGAGTTTGTATGGTCTCCTTGGGCTATACGGGTTTCTTCCAAGCATTCCAAAAACACAAACACCAGGTTTATTACTAGGACCTGTCTATGTTGAGACAGTCAGAGCGTGATGAGTACCAGAAAACCCCTGTGGTCATAATAAGGATCCAGATGCAGAATGGAAGGTGAGAGAATTAATGAATGTCAAAGAAGGAAAGTTTCAACATCAATTTTTTTTAATTCATGAAAACCTTTGCTAATCCTTTGAATTATTAGGCACAAAAAATTAACTCAATACTTTGTGCATCCTTCTTTTGCAAGAATAATGGCATTTCTATATGAAGCTCCCGGTGGTTCCTCTGTAAACTGTCCTCTGTAAGCTGTAAAAGTTGTTAAGGAACCAAGGAACTTGATGCTCTCCACAATCTGCCCAATTGGAGGGTGGTGGTGTTGTTTCCTAATAAATCAACAACCATTTCTTTTCTTCACATCATTCTGTTCTCAACCATTTTTCTATATGCCACTTCATCATTCCTGTTGATAAAGACAAAAGCAATGTATGTATTAAACCGTTCCGGTGCGGCCGGTTTGGTTCGGTACACATGCGTACCGTTTTGGTATTCGGTATTTTTATAATAATTTAAATTTATTATTAGCGCGATATTAAGCGCAGTGGAACAATGTTCCTAGGCGAGTTTCCGCATGGACGCTATTGAGTGACACACAGTAGAGCTGCACGAGTAACAGAAATGGACACAGAGAAAGAGAAACCAGAGCTTGAAGACCCTCCCACCTCACTACGGTCTCCTGTTTGGGAACACTTTGGCTTCTCTGTTAAAATACATAACGGGGATAGACGAGTGGATAAATTTAAAGTTGTATGCCGACATTGTTCCACGGAGATCGGGCAGGCAACACATCTAACATTTTCTACTGCTGGAGATATTGTCACTGCAACCAGATCTGTGCTCTCTTCAGAAAATGTGGAAAGGTTAATCTTTTTAGCCAAAAACATAAAACTTGAATAGTTAGTTTTGTTGATTATAAGCTAAAGCTGTTGTATTAAAAGTTTTCAGGTCCTAACTAGTTGCAGTATTTAATTTTTTATTTTAAAAAATGTGTATTTCTTTATAAAGAGTGCAATATATTTAAAATATCACCCAAATGTGTCACTTTTATTTATTGTATGCAAGAATTCTATTGTGTATTGGCTTTTCAAAATAAAGATTTTGTAAGTTCTTATTGTTTTGTACCGAAAATTAACCGAACCAAAGTCTCCAAGACACTGTACCGAACCGAATACGATTTTAGCGTACCGTTACACCCCTAATAAAGACCCACCACAGTCATGTCATCTGCAAATTTATTGATGTAGTTTGAATCTGTGCATTGCTGTCCAGAAGGTTGAACAGCAGGGGACTGAACACACATCTTTGAGGGGCTCCATGATGGTACTGGAGGTTCTGTTTCGCGAACCTGAGACGTTGTGGTCATCTAGTCAGATAGATCAGGATCAGGTGTTCAGACCCAGCAGGTCTTCCTGATCAGATATTAAACGCAAAACAAAAGTCTTATGCGCAGCATGAATCCCCGTTTTCTAGATAAGTGAGAACCAGGTGCAGTGTGGTAGAGATTGTGTCGTCACTCAAGCGGTTGGTGTGGTATGCGAACTGCAGTGTATCCAGTGTTGTGGGTAGCAGGGTTTTGGTTTGTCTCACGACCAACCTCTCGAAGTACTTTATGATGATAGTGTTGAGCGCAGCAGGGCACTCTAGTCATTTTGAAAGGACATATGGCAACAATGAATGAGACCTTTGCTGGTTTGCAGGTTGTACCTCTGAGGACTCATATTGTTTGGTCCCACAGCTTTTCATGGGTTCACTATGCTTAGAGCTTTTCTAACGTCAGAGATTTGTGGCATGCTAAATATCTGGAGCTGTTGGCTGATCACAATAGGTTCTGACTGGAAACAACATAAGGTGATTACCTGGACCAATGAGAGAGTAGCATAAACGGCAGCAGGGGAACCTTGGTTTTGGTTCAAAGCCGGCTTGTTTTAGTTTATTTGGACCCCAAAGAGAAAATACAATGTGAGGCCACATGTGCCAAACCGAAGCACAAGACTGGGATTATTAAGGACATGGGCGGGCTCTCTGGGATTCTTTCTAAAGTCCTGCCATGTGAAATCCTCTGTCACAGATCTATGGGGCAGCATCCAGTCGTTGCTGAATTCACAGACAGTCATTCGGTGTGAAAAGATCTGTGACACAACTTCTCTGAAAATCGTGCAGTCTGAACTAGATGCATGTGATGCACCTATTAGAATCCAGTGCAGCCACTGGGGCTTCAACAGCATTGGCATCTTGGCCTTAATTTATGTGTTTGACGCATTCACATTTAAAACCTATTCCAAAATCCTGTTTGGTGACTGGTGCTCGGTCACATACATTGGCTGTCAGATAAGCTCAACAGAGTGTTAAGAGTTTCATGGAATGGGTTTCCATTACTGAACAGCTGCATCCAGACCACACATAATCAAGTGCAATGCAAGGAATCTGGTGGAGGGATTATTTTTCAAGAGCATAACAAAAGATTCCCTTCTTCCAACTATGTTTGCTTAAGGACTGTTGAGCAGATAGGGGCTTCCCACTGCCCCTTGGATGTCATACCCGCATCTTTTTAAAACGTATTTTCCCAGCAATAGCGGCTCAGATTGTTGACCTAAAAAAGCCTTCCCTGGACCCTGCTTCGCTTGATGATTATAGACCCATCTCTAAAATAACAAAAAAACTTGCTAAAATACTGGAAAAAATACGTCCATGACCAAATCTGTGAATTCCAATGGGTTGTGCGACAGGTTCCAATTTGGGTTGGCCCTTATTAAGGTGCGAAATGACATCTTGATGGGCATTCAGAATGCAGCACCCCAGTTTTTAACCCACTCAAAGAAACACTGTCACACCCACTTTACTACACTTACACTGGCTCCCTGTTGAGTTTTGTAAACAATACAAAGCCAGGTCATTTTTTTTTAACGCACAGCTTCTTCGTGTATCAGGGACCTAATTCATGTTTATACACCTGCACAATCTCTGCAAGCCCACTACTTCTCAGGGTACCAAAGTAAATACAAAACGGTGGGGGGAGGGGGAAAACATTAGCTCTTTTTCAAAGCAGCGTTCAGTGTGTAAGGCAGTGTTTCTGCTCAGTTCAATGAATGTTTATATGTGTAGTTTGAATTTGGCTGTGTGTAACTGGTGTACTTTGGTGTTTATTTTACTATGTGCAGCGCCTTGGGCAAACTTTGTGTTGTAGTCTTTACGGATAAATTTTCATCAATTTTGATTGTCTGTGTGGTAAGTTTGGAAAGTACTTCCATTCCCAAAACGACTGCAGAAGTGTACAAAGATGTCCTGAACCCCAAACAGATAAAACAACTTTGGGAGAAATTAAAGTGGAGAATATGAATCTGAATTTGAATCGCAAATCAATGTCTTAAAAAATTGTCAAAAGGGTTTTCAAAAGTTAAAAAAGTTAATTAAACAGCCTTAACCTTGTGAAAAGCCTGATCTTCCACGGTCCTAAACTGTACAAACAAAAACAAATTAAGAAAGCATTCCTTAGAAAAAGTGGTTTCTTTGGAAAAAGTTTGATGGGTACTATTGCAACATTTAATCGAAATTCTTCCATTACGTTATGACTAAAGAAGAATATTTTCATTGAGACAAATACTACTGGAATTGATATGTATTATTTTTAAATAATTTGTTTAAAAATATTAATTACTGCACATTTTACTGCAAATACAATTGTACCCTTTCTCTTTGAAATCTTACATTTTGATATTAAACTTGGATTTTTTTTTTCATTAGCTTTTCAGGATTATGCATAGGACAACAGAGCATATAAAAATTCCTCTGGTTTCAAGGACCTTTCGACTGACAAAACAATACATTCATTTTATCTTTCCACAGACGGTGTACACATACATTTGAATACATAAATAAATTTGCAAAATACATCTCAATATTGATGCATTTGAATTGGGTCTGATTCTTTTGGGAAAATACCTTTATTCAAAAAAGGTTTATTTAAAACAAGGTGCCTCCATCTGCCCAGGTTCACCTTCATTCTCTTACTTTCTCACACTTCTCTTTTTTCATCCCTTCATTTTTTTGCTGGTTGTCCCTAAAATTTCTCAGATCATTTATGCAAAAAGGGTTATAGCAGAGTTATGCATTCCTGATTAGATTGCAGATTACAGTGGTAGATAATGATCCATTGAAAACTAAATTTTTCTGTTTCAAGTGAACAAAAGTGTCAATATTGTGAACATTGTTATAGCTATTAACTTGGCAGGTAATTAAACTTAAATAATTACCAATGCGGTGGCATGGTGGGGCAATGGGTATGACTGTGGCCTTCCAGTTAGAAGGTTGCCGGTTCGAGACTCGCCGGTGACCTTCCTGAAAGGAGTTTGCATGTTCCAATTGATTTGCAGGTTTACTCCAGGTACTACGGTTTCCACCACCCAAAACATGCGGTTAGGTTAATCAAATAATCTAAATTCCCCCTTAGGTGTGATTGTTGCCTGTCCAGGGTCTATCCCACCTCTCGCCCAATGTGTGCTGAAGATAGGCTTTTTAGTGACCCTAAAAAGGGAATAAACGCGTTGGAAAATGAATGAATAATTACCAATGCAACCACATTCCTCTGCATAGAGATTCTCCAAGTGCACCTTTCACAAGGCACTCACCAATATTCTAATAACTTACAGACTAATCAACCCCGTAACTATTTTATCAACTTTATTTGGCCTTTTCCACTCTCCATTACAAAAACACTAGTGTATGTGTTGACATCTCTATCTAATTGCAAAACTTTGCCTGAGAGAATGGGCTTTCAGAATGTTCTTTAACTTACTAGTGCATACATTACACAAGTTAGTGGATTAAAAATCTTAATTTTCTTATTTTGAGAAGAATTATCTAGTTCAGACCTTTAAGGTATAGATTTTTTGGCTTATTTTGCGAAAATGTTCTTCTTCAGAAGAAAAAAATTATTTTAATAATTTATTTTCTTGAAGTAAGTAACTTTGTAAAACAATACTTTGATTTCACCACTAAACTTAAAACTAGAATCTTAAACAAGATTTTTTTTTTTTTTACTCAATATGTTCTTACCTCAAGAATATTACAAACATCCCATTTTAAGAAATCAATGCAAAGTACTGATAAAAACATTCCTCTTAGAACTAGAAAAATGCTTAGATATCTTTGAACAAGCAAAGCTGGGGGTGGTGTAAGAAAGGCATTCTTTATCACAAGCATTTCATTCTTAATTCAACAAATCTTACCAAAAAAAGTCCCCTTCTGGTCCCCTTTATATGTCAATAATCAAGCACAAATGTTCTTGTTTCAAATCAGTATTCCGTTAAATTTGTTCTTTCACTATTTTTGAATTTGAGTTAAATTTCAATTAAATTATTTTAACCACAAATGGAGAAAACTCACCCAAACTTTTCTGCTAAAGTTGCATGAGGCTCAGTATGGGTGTAGCCAGTCGAGACTTTAGCTGGCTAGCAAACAGAGCAGAGATGGCTGAGTCTGACTTAAAGTCATTTACATAAACTAATCAGTAAAAAAATTCACCTCCTTGCAGTCATCATAAAAACTAGTGATATGAAACTAAAACCTTGTTTTTACCATGCTTCAGTCTCTGTTATGTTTTGAAGCAATGGACCCATTTGCAGGAGATTCTGTAATACAGGGGTGCTCATTACATCGATCGAGGTGCTACCGGTCGATCGGGGTGTGAAATTGAAATAATATCAGCCGATCATCCATCCCGTCACAGTTCAGTAAAGTTAGCTGCAGATTCACGGATTTGGTTTTCTCTGATCAAAAGCTTGAGACCAGAATATTCTTAGTAAACAAATAATACCTATTTTTATTCTGTGTTATGTAGCGGACAAACTACAAAACGTTTTTTATCAAAACAAGTTTCTCTCGGCATTCGCAGAAACACACTACCGTGTATGAGCAACCCGCTGACATGGAATCGCTTAGGGACCGTCTGCAAATTACCAGATCCAAATATATTTTACCCAGAATATGCTTCATAACTTCATTCTAAATTGCTCTATTTATCAATTTCAATAAAAAATGTAAATATTTATTAGAGCATCATTTTTATTCTTGATTATTTGGATCAAAGTTCAGTTGCTCCCATACAAATCACTCTATTACCACCAATTTCAGGTCGAACACAACTGTTCTAATGATTCAATTCAGTGCAAGTCATCAAAATAAACTCAGGTTATTACAAAAAATGTAAATAATTAATTATTATGTGTGTTTTGTCAATTCTCAATAAAATTGAAAATAATTGTTTGTTGATTGATGTTTTACATATTTGTAGCGGGTAGATCACTTTGACTTGGTCATTTTAAAAGTATCTCGCAAGCTGAAAAACTGTGAGCACCCCTGCTGTAATAGTTTATTTAATACAACCGATCAACCATTAACAGTAAAAAACTAAATTAAAGCTGCACCAAGCCGAGGTGTAGGCGTGTAGAACCTGAAGTCTCAAGGGCTACACTCCAGTGAAGATTGCCAAGAACAGTCTAAGGGTGAGCAGATACAAAGTCTCTACAAAGTCTCTACTAAGAAACAAGATAAGAAAGCATAAAATAGAATAAACTCTCAGTCTCCTAACAGTCATTTCCTATTATGCAAAAAAAACAAGAGGTTTATGTCATATTGGCAACAGCCCTATTAAAAAAGAAACACGAAATTTATTCAAAACACGAAAATAAACTCACACAAACATATAAACTACTGTAAACTGAGCCATGAGTAATAATGGAGAAGTTACATGGCTAAACGGGCCATGAGTACAGCGCCGTAAATGGCAGCAGGAAAATGTCGGCTGCTGACTGCAGCGGTCCCACCACTGCCCTTGACCCTACCCCCTCCTGCAACGTTTTTCCTGTATTATGTCTAAATGTGTTTGGTTGCAATGGCTTTTTTTAACCTGCTTCACACTGCCCTTCAAAGGACAGTGCGGAAAAATCTCTTTTTGAGCTACATTACCCAATGTATACCCATTTCTCTGTTTCTTTCTCAAATGCTACCCCTCAACACTGGCCTGTCCTCGTCCTGTCTATGTCTGTGGCCAGAGAGGTCCTATTTCACTGGAGGTAACAGTGAACATGACAAATAAAGGCGTGATTTAATTGAATGGAGGTTAACAATTCTATTTATCAACAAACTCTTTCATGAGTTAACCAGCAAGGCGTGCCATATAGCCTAGTCATTAAGTGGGGGGTACTAACATACAAGGTAATCTGTCCTACCACCTCTCCCCAAAAGAAATGTGGAAGCCCTACAGGTGCATGACTAAGACCAGGTGTATCTGGTGACCAAGTCCGGGTTAAACATAGTAGAGAAACAATACCAGATGGGTTACTCTTCCGGCGCCTAGCTCACTGAAACTTCCCTATCAAAATACCTGGTCGTGATGCAAGTTAGCGTGTATGCTAAAACTTGTGGCTAAGAAAGGCTAGCCTAAGGATTGAAAGCAATTGATGCCGAACCTGGACATAATTTGGCAGGCCACTGTTCCAGCAGCTGAATCCACCAAAATGCCTTATAAGTGCATAACTCAGGACCAGGTTAGACATCTGGAGTCAGGGACTGGGTTTAAGCATAGCAGTCCCCAGGTGTTGCGATCTGGAGTAATCGATACCAGAACCTGACATGAGTTAGCAAGCAGAAAAGACTTGTGGCTAAAGGGAGCTGTGGGGTAAGTCCTAAAAGTGCATGAGTGTATCTGGGTAGGTTTCCAGTGGCTGGGTCCAGGTTAAAGCATAGGGGACACTATGTTCAACTCCGTAACAGGTCCACTCATTTTGTGTTCACTCTAAACATCAGTGTTGGGCAGTAACGCATTCCTCGGTTATTAGTTAGAACGTCATACTGGTTTAAATATAATAGAATATAATAGAATTAAAAATATAATAGAAACTAATCCCAGAGGGAAATGTGACCAATGCAACCAAAACGAAAACACAGAGCATGTTTTAATACAATGAATTCAAAATAAAAAAAGACAAAAATTATATAAAGAAAGGAATATATCAATTCAAAACAAACTCTTCTTGAGATTCTCAAAAAGAATCACTTGAAAAAAAATTTTATCCAAACTACTGATCCACTGTATGGCGCTAATGCACCATAAGCAAACTGCCAAACAACAACAGAAGAAGAATAAGAGGCTAGACCGTCCCGTTTAACAAGGGTTTATGCGGCCTTCTAAGCCACAGCCTTAGAGGCTGAGTAGGAAGTACCCTCCGAAGGCTTTTAGGTTGGGACACAGCTTATGTGAACACGGCCAGTGACACCTAAACCAGGCTGAGACCAGGCTGAGTTTTATTTGGATTTACACCCACTTTATCACCCTCGAGAGTCTGAGATAAAATTTGAACTCAAACTTCAGTGGTTCCGGATTTTTGTCAGAGATACTGTGAGATGTTTACAGATTGACATCCACCTCGTCTCTCACACATCACACTCTGATAATATCAAACAAGCTTGATTGTAAATCAGGAGGATTGCTAAAATGCTGCATCGGTTCAAGCCAAATGTCAACGAGAAGATGCAAAGAACAGATTGTGGCTCTAAACCGAGCAGTTTTCAGGATGTCGGTATGAGCAAACAAACGACGGCCATTTTTATGAAGGTTTTAAATTTGGAGATTTGACTTAATTTGAATTAAGAGTAAACTCAGTGGATCATAGAGGCAACAAGTTACTCTTATTACTTTTACAACAAATGTCTTATTACTAAGTGTGCACTTTGAAACATTTGTTTGTTTCCAGGCAAATTGTCGTGGATGTTTTGTGCATTAAAACAAGCATGTCGATACACAAATTCTGTAACAATACGTCTTAAAATTAGAAGTATCGACTAATATTTTAGGGAAAACATTTAAGAACGTTTGTGCTTAATTTAGTGCCCAAAACAGAGTCTGCTGCCTTAAAACAAGAAGTTCTGCCTTAAAATGTCGTTTTACCTTGTTACCTTTTATACTTATTTTGGTTTGGACACATTTGCATTTATCATATAGAACAGTATAGATTGACAGACAGGAGGCACTGTTGGAAATGCATATGTATGATCTGCATTTGTGTCGAGAGGTTCACCACACCGCGTGTCTTGACTGAGTTTTTAGAAGTGTTAAACTGTAGGAAAAAACGGCACTAAGTTACTACATATTAAGCACAAACGTTCTTAACCAGAAATATGGTATAGTCTTAAAAACTTCACATTAAAGTTTAAAATTATACTGATTTTCTTTATTATTTTTTTTTATAAATGAAACTATTTATTAAAGGAAAAATGGTATTAAAACAAGGACATTTGCTCTGAAAACTAGTTTAAATGTTAAATTGTAAGAAAAACAGCTGAATGTTTACACTTAGTGCATATTAAAGCTATTAGCATATTACAGCATATTAGCTAAACGGGTGTTCTTTTTTATAAACAGTAAATATTCTTTATATATATATATATATATATATATATATATATATATATATATATATATATATATATATATATATATATATAAAACTTACCTATCTTAAAACTGGAAAAACCTCCAAAAATGTGACAGATTTCCCTATTTAAACGTATAGTGAATGATTAGGCACAAACATTTATGTTTTTATTAAATTTGTTCATTGAAATTCAAAGGAACTTAAAATTTGACTTGGCAACAAATTCTAATTTCTGGTTTTCCCACCCCATTGTCAGTTTTTGCTGTAGTAAAGATATACAGTGAGGGAAAAAACTATTTGAACCCCAGCTGATTTTGTAAGTCAATGGTAGGTTTATTTGAACAGTGAAAGGATGGATGGATGGGGCCATGTACCGTCAAGTGTTGGGTGAGAACCTCCTTCCCTCAGTCAGGGTATTGAAAATGGGTCGTGGATGGGTGTTCCAGCATGACAATGATCTTAAACACACGGCCAAGGCAACAAAAGATTGGCTCAAGAAGAGGCATATTAAGGTCATGGAGTGGCCTAGTCAGTCGCCAGACTTTTATCCCATAGAAAATCTGTGGAGGGAGCTGAAGGTTCGAGTTGCCAAACATCAGCCACGAAACATTATTGACTTTTAAAGGATCTTCCCCCCCACCCCCCCAAGTTTGTGCAAACCTTATGGCCAACTACAAGAAACACATGACCTCTGTGATTGCCAACAGTCTCTTAATACAAAAAGTATTTTTTATCTTCTCAAGAAAATCATGGTCATATTTTCTCAAAATAAGTCAAATAATTTATATCGAAAAAGTCTAAACTATATAATTATTCTTAAAATAAAAAATCTAAATTCAGTCTTTTTCTAGCTTTGCTTAGATTTCCATTTTTGCAGTGTGCAAATGATTTAAAATAGTTTTTCCATCGATTAATTAGCTCAAGCTAAATGCAAGAGTTTGTTCTTTGATTTTATGGTCCGGTGTGAGTTTTGAGGTTATTTTTGAAGAATGTAGAGTACACACCTCTTCCAGCTCTTTTTGAGTCTCCTCTTCCATCCTCCTTATGTCATCCATATTTAGATCCACCCACTTGTCAATCCAGCAGAAGAGCTGCCTGTGGAAATTTGTAAAGATCCTCCGTTCTTGCTGAAGGAAGGACAACATACAAAAAATTTGTATAAAACTATCCTGTTGATCAAATCCTATAAATTTACAAAGAGTTAATTTTCCTGTGTGTCAGATTTTACAGAAATTATCTAGAAGACGAATAAATTCTTAAACTATTCTTGTTAATTTCCTCTTTTTAGACTACAGACTATAACAAACGCTTGAGCAAGTTTCAAACATAACTAATCAACGAGAAGCAGGTATGTAAACTCAACCCAGGAGCCAGTTTATGCCACCAATGTACAGGGAGTACACCATTGTCTTACTATAAACCATAACGTCATAGTTCTGCACACCCCAGAGCACACTGGAGGTCTTGGTTTGAAGAAACCAACATCTAAAGATGAAATTGTGCAGTCCCCAAACTATTCTAGCGACAAAATGAAACCCGTTTAATGTGGTAGAAAAGTCTCTCCATAGTAATCCGCCGATGAGTAACCAAGCTCTTGGACCCGGAAGAGGTGGGGATATTAACCCTTAGAAGTCCGGGGCCTTTTTGGGCATGTTTTATTTTTATTTTTACAATTTTACTAATAAATTTCATTTTAAAACAGTTTTTTGTCAAATATTTTAAATTACATTACACAAAAATTCCACAATAATAAAAACAATTGCAAGAATAACAGTTTTGTTTTGTTTTTTACAGCAAAAATTGAGAACGAACAGATTTTATGCTTCGAAACAAAAAAAGTCATAAAAATTTAATTTCATTTTTTTTATTCATTTATTTTTCTCAAATTGAAAGATAGTACTCTAGAGGCCCTCTTGTGAAACATTTCCACTCAACTGACAAAACTAAGTCTCTATTGAACACATTTTTCAGATTTTGTCGGCCATGTTTTTAATCGTGTATAATGCGCATGAATTAGTCAGGGAATGGAAATAGCCCAGAAGTAGCTTCCACCCACATGTTAGTAGAGCTGAGTTCGTACCTTGTGAATGAAGCTTTCGACGCGGCTCTGTAGGCCCCACCATTTGAACTTGACAGTGACCAGCTTGTAGGCACACATGCGTGGACCATTCGGGCTATTGGACAGTTCTTTCTATTTGAAACACAAACCAGTGAAGCTACTAAATGTTTTGGGTCATATTTAGTGTAAAAAAGTGCTTCATGTTCGGGTATAGAAGAAAAAAACTTTTTTGAAACACCACAACCTCCAAAGCCTTGAGAAGATGATCTTCATTAATATTCATATAGACACAATCTTGTCTTAGCCTGTGCCAGTCACTGTGATGCATTTTACGGTTCACCGAAGCTCAGAGATTCATCTTCATTAGATCTAAACTGCACACATTACTCTAGTTTTTATCTCGTAGAAAGAGAAAGACCAAATATAAAGTTTTATTTTAAAAGTTTTGGTGCACTGCTTCTCTACAAACGTTATAAAGCCTTCAGCTCACACTGTGTCCTCTTTTCAAGAGGATTCTTTAGCTTGAAATAATCGAACCCCTCAGACACTCATTTCTCAACACAATGGTAAGGACGGTAAAACGATAAAGCTTTGTTATACTGGTACTCTCTGAGCCTTGGCGGACAAAGTTCTACAGGAAATGCAGGAAAATAAAATCACTTGTTTCACGTGAGAAAAAAAAATCCTTCTTTCATTTGAGAGTTATTTTGCCATTTGTAACTTATGCGCTCTCTTTAGCAAACTGCGTTTTTGTGAGCGTACCTTTATTGAAAACCCATCCATACTCCAATGATTACAGGCTGCAGTTCCAATTATCTGAAGTTTTTAGTTCAACCTTGCTTCCATAAATAAATCAGAAGTTGAAAACAGGCCACAAGGACTCACATTGCCAAATTGTTGCCAAATTACTACAGCAAATGGCCGAAATTTGTAGACTCCCTTGCAAATTCCCCCAAAATAGCAAAAACAACAAATCTTGCAACTTTAGTTAGTGCAGGTGGACACTGAAAGCAACCTTGATGGGAAAGAACACATTCTTCTCAAATATCTACGGGTGCAGCTGTCCCTCTCACTAGCGATGGGCGGATCGATACTCACCCGTCAATTTTTGGGTATCGATCTAGAGACTAAAGTATCGATACTTATTAATACTGTATTCAAAACAGAGTAAATCGTGTATGAAACGTTCTTGTATTATTAATATTTTATTGATGGTGATTCTTTTATATTTATGTTTTGTGTATAATAAGTTTGCAAGATCACTGTAAGTTCTTATCTAAAATTATATCATCAGTGTAAATCTTGCCTCTAAAGTTTACTCCCGTGTAACATTACCATTTATTTAATCTAATTTACAGTATTAGGACTGACATGCCTCCTTCTTGGGTAATTCTCCCTCACCGGAGGAAATATGTTGTATGTGCATATGATTATTATATTTTCAAGGCTTTTATTTTTCTCATAATTTTTAACATATAATTTTTTTTTAATACAGTGCACATTTAAGATGTCAGTTATATCAAAAATACTGTTTAAATCCTATTATACATTGTTTACTGCTCTCCTTCAGCTGATTTACTTTAATGAAGTTCATTAAAGTTGTTAAATTTTAATATTTGATTGTGGTTTGTCCATAGAATATTATTTATCTCAGATTTTTTTGTAGTATCGGTATTGGTATCGATATCAATTTATTTATCGTATCGAATCCAAAAAATGTGGTATCGCCCATCCCTACCTCTCACTCTCAGCAGCAGACAGAGGAGGCTTTCAACTCTTTGTGTCCAGAGAATGCAAATGAAAGTTTGTATTAGTACTAGTACCTTTAAAAGTACAGTTTAAAAGTATAATTAATAGTAAAAAGGAATGGTTACCGAGGTAGAATTTTTGTGTTGCTATTGAGGAGTCAGTTCCCCATGACACTATCAGTAATATAAACCAACCCCCTATTATTTTCCTTAGCTGAACTAGTGATATGCCAAAATGGTTGCTATGGAGGGGTCAGTAACATAATATAAATTTCCCATTGTTACTAGAATTTATATAAACAAACACTCATGTCTATTGTTTACCAAAGCTGGGATAAAGTTCAGAATATTTGGATGCTAGGGTAAGATGGTCATCCAAATTAGGTATCTGTTACTATGATTAGCATAAACTAACCCCCGTTTCTTTAAATTTCATCTGTTGCTTTTTCTTATTTATTTTCAATGTACATTATAAGTTGATGTTAAATATTTAACCCCGTCTTTAACTTTTGCACAGTGGTTGATTTGTTCTTGCTGGTAGCCTCCAAAGGTTTACAAAGTTTGACCACATGTTAAGTACATTTTCTTTTAATGGTGCAGGTCTGAAAATATATAGCACCCAGAGTCAGACTACTTTGAATATCTTGTCAAAGTTTGGTGGCTGTAGCTTGAGCAGTCTCAGAGGAGATGCGTTTCGCTGTGAAAAACCAACATAATAAGGTAAACTAAATTATTACTGTATTTTATAAAAGTATGCATTTCAAGCACTTGAGTCCCAAATGAATGGAATTCTTTCAAATCTGTGAGTTTATGTAATCCATCTGGATTATTTTATGTATTTAAACTCATACTTTATTATTATTATTAAAAGTAAATGTATTTATTAATTGGCAAAGAATGTTTATATAAATAAGTTTTTGTGAAATTGAAAATAATTGTGACACTACATTTTTTTGGGAAAATCTTTGTTCTGTGGCACAAGTAAAGCACAATTAAATATTCAACTCCACTGACATCAGATGGTTACACATGCAAATTAGACAACAATGTAATCTAGCTACTGTTGTGGAAGTAAAAAAGAGTTGGCAACACTTTCTGATGTGTTCTAAACATACTGTCTAGGTTTGCTCACATTGGTGAGGGGAGCCATATTGGTTTGAAAAAGATAAAACCTGGGTGCAACACAGTTATAAGGAAATTAACATATTTACTTATTTAAAGAAAGCCCAGAAATAACCAACATAACCTGAAAACACAATCATAACCATACCATAAACTACCATTAAGGTTGAAGCTAAACTGTGCATGATCTATCCATCCATTTATCAATCCATTGATAATAAAATTATAGTTTTCACCTTCCAGTTTGGTCCCAGTGGTCCTCGGCCAGTCTTGACTGACTTGAAAATAGAAGGATCCTCATCTGCCTTGTAGTCCTAGCCGTGAACAGTTGCAAAGACAATTTAAAACCACAAGTTATTTAGACAAAAGTTGCAAATGCAAAACTACAATGAAATATATATGCTTTGAAAATGAACTGGGTAATCGCTTCAGTGAGCATGAAGAGAAAATGAAGTTCAGACGAGCGAATGCATCTATAATCCTTAAAAATTTCATTTATAGAGCAGTTTTACACACCAACAACTCGACAAAAGAGCAGTTTGCCAAAATCGTGTAAATATTAGGCTTTAAACCGAGTCGCTTGAGATGGTTTGGTACGCGCTCGTGAACCGCGTTTTTTCCAATCAATGAACTGCTCCTTTGGTAAATATCCAATCAGCAAGCGCTAAAGTTAGAGGAGGGTGGGACTTGTTTTACTCAGCGAGTTGAGGAATTGTTAGCGCTATGAGGAGACAGTGTTAACTTTTTTGTTAGCTTTGCTGACGAATACGACAAAGATGGAAAACTATGGAAGATACGAGCGATGTTTTATCAGATGTTATTTTGTAAAAGGCAACATATGAACCACAAGCGCTCATCTGTGCCGTCTTCAGACAGCTGTTCATAGTTTCAGGAATCTTAGGTGTCCAGAACTTTTGCCTGCTTTAAATCCCTCTCTCTCTCTGCCCTAATCCGCTCACTGCTGAAGAAGCTCATGTCCACCTTGCTACGATTGTTTATTTTTTTTGTTTTAATTTAAAGTGAGAATTTTGGTAGATGTGTCTTGATGTGATTTCTATGTACGGCCATTATTTATCTTTTCATGTGTTCCAAACAAAAAATTATTTTAAAAATGACAATTTTCTAAGCCATCAGAACCGAACCGAATTGTAAACTTTGGTTAAAAACTGTGTCACATACTGAACCATGAGCTTTGTGTACCATTGCATCCCTAGTAAATATATGTGTGTGGTTGACAAATTTTGATAAAATTTTGGTAAAAAGTAATATTTTTTTAACAAAATATATTAAAATGTTGTTCCTCTGACAAGATATAGTAAAATGTTACCAAAGGTGGTGTGTGTGTATATTAAGATCCAAACATAAAAAATGTTGTTTGGTCTGACTTCACAATTGTGATAAAAATCAGCTTTGTTAGTGGTAAATATCTATAGAAAACAAGGAAATTGGTATCAATTCTATCAAGGTTTTCCAGTAATTTTCACATGGAATTGTTAAATATCAAAAAATAATGACTAAAATATTTGAAGAAACATTTGAATAAAAATAAAAAGTGATGCATTCACGTCACACCATATATATTGGTGTAGCAAATTTCTAGAAATACATATTTTTAACACAATGTCTAATCGAACAAACGTATATTTAAATAAAGAACTAAACAAACTATAAATAACTCATAATTATACTCAGTAATTCACATGAAACCATTACAGTAACTGAAAAACAAGGAAAATGATCTCAGTAAAGGGTGTGAAAGAAAGGACATAGGCTGCAAAATGTTGGACCATTCACAAACATTCACACATAAGGGGAATTTAGATTATTCAATTGACCCGATGCATGTTTTAGGGATGATGGGGGAACATGCAAACTCTTCCAGGGTGATCACTGGTGAGTCTTGAACCAGCAACCTTCTGAAAGGCCACTACTCACTGCATTTTCAGTGCAAAGTTTTGTGGGACAACCCATCTCAATCGAAAACCATGGGTGTCACAGGGACATCACACTTCGGACCAAACCAGTGAAAAGGGAAGACGAAAAAAATAACGCACCACAAATCCTCTCTTTTCTCCACATTTTTGTCAAACATCTCCCTCTGATCAACATTCGTCATTTTTTTCTGTCTGTTCTTTGTTTTCTTCTCTGTCATTGTATTCTTCTTATCTGTTTCCTCGTTTGTTGCAAACTCCATCTTCAGGCAGGGAGCGTCATTGTGTTAGTATTGGTGGATGTCATTTTGTTTTAAGAAGCAGACGAAGGAGTTTATAAAACTTATGAAAACAGAATGAAGCTAGAACAACATACTGGTTTAAATTACACACAACATAAAATCGAAAATAAATGTGGGAAATGTGACCAAAATGAAAACACAGACCATGTTTTAAAACAATGTATTCAAAATAAAAAAGACAAAAAGAAAGAAATAGCATAATTAAAAATAAACCATAAAACCCTAGAAAATAAATTAAGCAACGAAAGAACTTACAGTGATCTTACAAATTTATTATACACAAAACATAAATATAAAAGAATTACTATCAATAAAATATTAATAATACAAGAACGTTTCATTCATTCAATTCAGGATCCAAATTATTGATCCAGCTGGTGGCGCTAATGCACCATAAAGCAAACTGCCAAAAAACAACAGAAGAAGAATAAGAGGCTAGACCGTCCCATTTAACAAGGAGTTTTGCAGCCTTCCAAGGATCCTCCTAAGCCATAGCCTTAAAGGCTGGGTAGGAAAGACCCTTTGGAGGCTTTTAGAACCTGGATTGGGACACAGCTAATGAAAATGAACATGAACACCACGCATCTTCCAAACGGACCTAAGAGAACCCAGATAGTTCCAAGGAGCACAAGAACAATCAATAACCCAGAATCAGCTGCAAATTATATGTAGTGACAGTATAAACACTTAATAAACAAACCCTAACCCAGCATTTAGCAAATGATCATTCCAAAAAAAAAAAAGGCAGACTAATATTTTTTATTCTTTAAAGACGCAAATGTAAACTCTCATTAGGCGTAATCATTAATGAATGTCAAAATATGTCAAATATAGTTGCTTGTTAGCTTCTCCCTATACAGCTGAAGTCATTAAAAATGATTCACGGATGATGGGATGTGTTAGGAGACAACAGAACAAACAATAGGCCTGTGAGGGTATAGCAACTACTAAAATGAATGAACGAAAAGCATTTAATTTCAACTGGAGCTCCAGGGCCTGGCAAACTGTAAATAAATCATGATATGCCTCCGGCAACTTAACAACTACCCCATTTCAGCACAGTTAGTGAGGCACCCTAGCAGCTAGGACACACATTCAGCAGTGGCACCATGCGGTTTAATAGCAAGTGTGCAGTCTAGAGCCCAAAGCATGATGATGATATGGTAACAATGTGTGGTGAGAGATCATGTAAAGCAGAGGTTTGTTTGTGTGCCAGGCTACATAAGCCCTTAATTACTCGAACCCAACTCCAGGATTTCAGCACAATGCCTCCGGCCTTGCCTGAGGCCACAGCCTGATAGGGCCCAAAGACACAGCCTGGCACACACCAGAGAAAATGGCTTCATTAGACATAATCCCTCTTTCCCCCATACAAACACTCGTAACCAGTAAGCACCAGAGAAAGGAGCATTGCATCATTATTGTCCTTTTAATCCAGATTACTTCACACACACTCCGTTTTAAAATGTTTACATTGTCTATATTTGCTTCAAAATTATTTTCTTAGAAATATTTTATTGTACATGTTTGAAGAGTATGTTGCTAAGAAGTCTATAACTGAGAATCTTTTTTTTTTTAACAAAAAACATATATTTGCCATCTAGTTCAGATTGAATTTTGTCTGTAGATATAGAGATTTTCCCACTTATGGTTTTTATGTTTGTTTTTGTTTTGGCTCATGCTAAAAGTTAAAAGTTGTCAATGTCACAATGATTAACATAAACCAATCCCATGTCTCTATGACGTTTATAAGATGAGATAAAGAATTACAAAATTGGTTGCTATGGTAAACAGTCTGGTTGCTATGGAGGAGTTAGTGACAATATAATGTTCCTCATGTCAATATGAGTAAAATACAGCAACCCCAATGTCTATGATTTTCCTGAGATAGAGATATGCCAAACTGGTTGCTATGGTAAACAGTCTGGTTGCTATGGCAAGGTCAATGACATAATCAAAAGTTCTCATTTTGGTTCTAAGTTATACAAATCATCTCCCGTGTCAATTATTTTACAAAGTTGAGTTTAAGTTCTGGGAATTGTGTTGCTAGGGTAAACAGTTTGGTAAACAGTTTAAATTGTTACTATGAATAACATAACCAAACCGCCATTTCTCTGTGATGTTTACATTTGAAGGTATTTTCGGTGTCCTTTCTCATTCATTCTCAATGGCTGATATAATTCAATGGTGACCAATGGCCCCCAGATCCTAGGGTTCAAGTGCAGACTGATAAACTATTTTGTCAAAGCCAACATAATAAACTTAATGAAAAACACACTTGCCCAGTATGGCCCAAGCATGTTCCACGGACAACCATGCTCACATGCCTACCGAGTCATATTCAAACCCAAGGAAATTGTTCAGGGGTCTTGGTGTCCAATCAACTGACCCTGAGATGAAAATAGTACAAGCCAGTCATTGAGTTCCGGGACAATGATGTTTGCAGATGACATTGTGATTTGTAGTGAGAGCAGAGAGCAGGTGGAGGATAACCTGGAAAGTTGGAGGTCAGCTCTAGAAAGAAGAGGAATGAAAGTCAGTCGCAGCAAGACAGAATACATGTGTTTGAACGAGAGGGAGGGAAATAGAACAGTGAGGTTACAGGGGGCTGAGGTCAAGAAGGTGCAGGAGTTTAGGTATTTGGGGTCAACAGTCCAGTGTGACGGGGAGTGTGGAAAAGAGGTGAAGAGACGAGTGCAGGCAGGTTGGAGTGGGTGGAGAAAAGTGTGAGGGGTGTTGTGTGACAGAAGAGTGTCAGCAAGAATCAAAGGAAAGG
>SRMA01024197.1:0-22049 GCA_007224835.1 Danionella cerebrum
CATAGCAACCATACTGGTTACCATAGCAACCCAGTTGACACATCTCTATCTCAGCTTTGGAAAGCGACAGAGACACAGGAGTTGGTCTAAATGACTTGTAGTCACACAGGAAACATCATATAATGTCACTGACCCCTCCATAGCAACCATACTGGTTACCATAGCAACCAAATTGACACATCTTTATCTCAGTTTAGGAAAATGAGAGAGACACGGGAGTTGGTCTAAATGACTTGTAGTCACACAGGGAGCATTATATAATGTCACTGACCACTCCATAGCAACCATACTGGTTATCATAGCAACCAAATTGACACATCTCCATCTCAGCTTAGGAAAATGAGAGAGACACGGGAGTTGGTCTAAATGACTTGTAGTCACACAGGGAACAATATATAATGTCACTGACCCCTCCATAGCAACCATACTGGTTACCATAGCAACAAAATTGACACATCTCCATCTCAGCTTTGGAAAATAAGAGAGACACGGGAGTTTATCTAAATGACTTGTAGTAACACAGGGAACATTATATAATGTCACTGACCCCTACATAGCAACCATACTGGTTACCATAGCAACCAAATTGACACATCTCTATCTCAGCTTAGGAAAATGAGGGAGACACAGGAGTTGGTCTAAATGACTTGTAGTCACATAGGGAACATTATGTCACTGACCCCTCCATAGCAACCGTACTGGTTACCATAGCAACCAAAAACACATCTCTATCTCAGCTTAGGAAAATGAGGGAGACACAGGAGTTGGTCTGAATGACTTGTAGTCACACAGGGAACATTATATAATGTCACTTACCCCTCCATAGCAATCATAGTGGTTACCATAGCAACCAAATTGACACATCTCTATCTCAGCTTAGGAAAATGAGAGAGACAAGGGAGTTGGTCTAAATGACTTGTAGTCACACAGGGAACATTATATAAAGTCACTGACCTCTCCATAGCAACCATACTGGTTACCATAGCAACCAAAATGACACATCTCTATCTCAGCTTAGGGAAATGAGAGAGACACGGGAGTGGGTCTAAATGACTTGTAGTCACACAGGGAACATTATATAATGTCACTGACCCCTCCATAGCAACCATACTGGTTACCATAGCAACCAAATTGGCATATCCCTATATCAGCTTTGGAAAATGCTAGAGACATGGGGGTTGTTTTGTTTCACTCATAGTGACACTGGGAACAATCTATTATGTAAATGACCTGTCCAGAGCGACCAGACTTTTTACCACAGCAACGCAATTGCCATATCTTTATCTTAGATTAGGAAAATGCTAGACAGAATTTCAACTTACTTATATTATACCTTTCAGCTTCCACTTTCAACTTTTGACACTTTCAACTTTCAAAAGTTTCACCTTCAGCTTCCACTTTCTATTTTTGACACTTTCAACTTTACAATGCTTCACCTTTCAACTTTATAGGTTTTCAACTTTAGAATGTTTCACCTTTCAGCCTCCACTTTCAACTTTGATATTTTCAACTTTACAATGTTTCACCTTTCAGCTTCCACTTTCAACTTTTGACACTTTCAACTTTCTAATATTTTAACATTCAGCTTCCACTTTCAACTTTACATATTTCAACTTTACAATGTTTCAGCTTTAGCTTTCAACTTTTGAGATTTTCAACTTTATAATGTTTCACCTTTTAGCTTGAACTTTCAACTTTTGACACTTTAACTTTCTAATGTTTTACCTTGCAGCTCCCACTTTTAATTTTTAACACTTTCTACTTTCTAATTTTTCACCCTTCAGCATCCACTTTCAACTTTACATATTTCAAATTTACAATGTTTCAGCTTCAGCTTTCAGCTTTTGAAACTTTCTAATGTTTCACTCTTCAGCCAAGGAATTCAGCAATTTGAGCATTCCCTTTTCAGCTCTTTGAATTCACACGCATTTTCCGCTAGGAAATGCACTTTCTAGTTATTAGTGTGAATGCAGAGGCATTCACACTATTGTTATCCTACGTATTTATTATTTTTTTTTTTTTATTATTATTCTCCCACTTTTCGACGGCTAACTACTTCCGCATACTTTAAGCTAGAAACACCATTCAAACATCAAAATGTTCAGCTTCTTTTGGAATGGATTGCTTGTATTTTTCTTATTAAAATGTTTTATACTTTTTATAAAATTCAACTTTATTTAAAATATTTTTCCCATTGAAATGAATGGGAAAAATTTCAAATCTCTTTCAAAATTCAGCCTTTTTTCAACCTTCATAACTTCAGCATACTTTCAGCTAGAGCAATCATTCAAATTTTAAACAATTCAACACATTTTCAGCTTTTAAAATATGTTTTCAGCTTTTTCATATCTTTTACAGATTTTTATTAATCACAGTTTAAGTTTAATGAAGAATTTGGAATTTGACCTAATTCTGCTCCACTCTAGCTTCCACTCTAACTTTTCACATCTCAAACTTCTTGATCTATTCCTCTCTCCTAAACTAAACTTTAACATTTATGCACAAATTTTATATTAAAGTAGTAGAGAAATTTGTCCTCTTTCCATAGATGCAGTTGTTTCTTTCATACGACCTACGGTTTTTAAACTAGGAGGGCTAAACCTTAACGAGGGAAGCAAATTGCTCCATTAAGATCAATGTATTTCACCCAGAAAATAATGCTTGAAGGTTTTAAATTAAGGCTTTTTCTAACTCTCCATAACTAATAGAATTTTCCACATATCTTAAAAAAATGTACACCATAATCTTCATTGAGGCCTTCTGCTTCTCACAAAGAAAGAATTATCTCGATATGTCTTACGGTTCTTCTGTAATGTTTATTTGTTTGAGGCATGGTCAAAATCTGAGAAATGTCTCCTCGATTCAAAAAGTGGCAGTTGGAGCCAGCTGAGCCTAATTTGAATACTGAAATTTGATTGGCTAAGGCTGCCCCATAGACTTAGAATGGGCCATAGAGATGCATTGCTCCCATTCATTTCAATGGGGCAATTGATTCCCATATGCTCCTATGTAAAAGTGCCTTTGTAATCGGTTCACAATGGAGAGTCATAGCAAGATTGAGGATGCATATAACTGATCCAGCCAATCATTGCTTATGATTTAACATAAATTCATCAAGCCACGCCCACTTTTCAACATAATTTTTGAATGTCAAATATCTTCTAAGTGGAACATCGTAGAGACATGGGAGTTGTTTTATATTGATCTAGGTTGAATGTAGATTAAACATGATGTCACCAACTCATCCATAGCAACCACAATATTTACCATAGCAACCAAATTGACACTTCTCTATCTCAGCCTAGGAAAATGCCAGAGACACAGGAGTTGGTCTAATTGACTTGTAGTCACACAGGGAACATTATATAATGTCAATGACCCCTCCATAGCAACCATACTGGTTACCATAGCAACCAAATTGACACATTTCTATCTCAGCTTAGGGAAACGAGAGAGACACGGGAGTTGGTCTAAATGACTTGTAGTCACACAGGTAACATTAAATAATGTCAATGACCCCTCCATAGCAACCATACTGGTTACCATAGCAACCAAATTGACACATCTCTATCTCAGCTTAGGAAAATGAGAGAGACACGGGAGTTGGTCTAAATGACTTGTAGTCACACAGGGAACATTATATAATGTTACTGACCCTTCCATAGCAACCATACTGGTTACCCTAGCAACCAAATTGACACATCTCTATCTCAGCTTAGGAAAATGAGAAAGACAAGGGAGTTGGTCTAAAAGACTTGTAGTCACACAGGGAACATTATATAATGTCACTGACCCCTCCATAGCAACCATACTGGTTAACATAGCAACCAAATTTACACATCTCTATCTCAGCTTAGGAAAATGAGAGAGACACTGGAGTTGGTCTAAATGACTTGTAGTCACACAGGGAACATTATATGTCACTGACCCCTACATAGCAACCGTACTGGTTACCATAGCAACCAAATTGACACAGCTCTATCTCAGCTTAGGAAAATGAGAGAGACACAGGAGTTGGTCTGAATGACTTGAAGTCACACAGGGAACATTATATAATGTCACTGACCCCTCCATAGCAATCATAGTGGTTACCATAGCAACCAAATTGACACATCTCTATCTCAGCTTAGGAAAATGAGAGAGACACTGGAGTAGGTCTAAATGACTTGTAGTCACACAGGGAACATTATATAATGTCACTGACTCCTCCATAGCAACCATACTGGTTACCATAGCAACCAAAATGACACATCTCTATCTCAGCTTAGTAAAATGAGAGAGACACGGGAGTGGGTCTAAATGACTTGTAGTCACACAGGGAACATTATATAATGTCACTGACCCCTCCATAGCAACCATACTGGTTACCATAGCAACCAAATTGGCATATCCCTATATCAGCTTTGGAAAATGCTAGAGACATGGGGTTTGTTTTGTTTCACTCATAGTGACACTGGGAACAATCTATTATTTAAATGACCTGTCCTGAGCGACCAGACTTTTTACCACAGCAACGCAATTGCCATATCTTTATCTTAGGTTAAGAAAATGCTAGACAGATTTTCAACTTACCTATATTATACCTTTTAGCTTCCACTTTCAACTTTTGACACTTTCAACTTTTGACACTTTCAACTTTTGACACTTTCAACTTTCTAATATTTTAACATTCAGCTTCCACTTTCAACTTTACATTTTTCAACTTTACAATGTTTCAGCTTTAGCTTTCAACTTTTGACATTTTCAACTTTATAATGTTTCACCTTTTAGCTTGAACTTTCAACTTTTGACACTTTAACTTTCTAATGTTTTACCTTTCAGCTCCCACTTTTAATTTTAACACTTTATACTTTCTAATTTTTCACCCTTCAGCATCCACTTTCAACTTTACATATTTCAAATTTACAATGTTTCAGCTTCAGCTTTCAGCTTTTGAAACTTTCTAATGTTTCACTCTTCTGCCTAGCAATTCAGCAATTTTAGCATTCCCTTTTCAGCTCTCTGCATTCACACGCATTTTCCGCTAGGAAATGCACTTTCTAGTTAGTGTGAATGCAGAGGCATTCACACTATTGTTATCCTACGTATTTATTATTATTCTTATTCCCCCCTTTTTGTTGGAGCCTACTCCTTCCGCATACTTTGCTCTAGAAACACCATTCAAACGTCAAAACGTTCAGCTTTTTTTGCTTTAGGTTGCTTGTATTCAGCTTTTTGATATCTTTTATACTTTTTATAAAATTTAACTTTATTTAAAATATTTTTTCCTATTGAAATGAATGGGGAGACTCTTCAAATCTCTTTAAATCTTCAGCTTTTTTTCAACCTTCATAACTTCAGCATACTTTCAGCTAGAGCAATCATTCAACTTTTCAACAATTCAGCACATTTTCAGCTTTTAAAAGCTCTTTTCAGCTTTTACATATCTTTTACAGATTTTTATAAATCACAGTTTAAGTTTGATGAAGAATTAGGATTTTGACCTAATTCTGCTCCACTCTAGCTTCCACTCTAATTTTTCACATCTCAAACTTCTTGATATATTCCTCTCTCCTAAACTAAACTTTACCCTTTATTGACAAATTTTATATTAAAGTAGTAGAGAAATTTGTCCTCTTTTTGAAAATGCAGTTGTTAATTTGATATGACCTACGGTTTTTAAACTAGGAGGGCTAAACCTTAACGAGGGAAGCAAATTGCTCCATTGAGATCAATGCATTTCACCCAGAAAATAATGCTTGAATGTTTGAAATTAAGGCATTTTCTAACTCGCTATAACTAATAGAATTTTCCACATATCTAAAAAAAATTTACACCATAATCTTCATTCAGGCCTTCTGCTTCTCACAAAGAAAGAATCATCTCGATATGTTATACGGTTCTTCTGTACTGTTTATTTGTTTGAGGCATGGTCAAAATCTTAGAAATGTCTCCTCGATTCGAAAAGTGGCAGTTGGAGGCAGCTGACTAATTACAGTAACTAATTTAAATACCAAAATTTGATTGGCTTAGCCTTCCCATAGACTCACAATGGGCCATAGAGATGCATTGCTGCCATTCATTTCAATGGGGCAATTGATTCCCATATGATCCTTTTGTAAAAGTGCTTTTGTAATTGGTTCACAATGGAGATTCAAAGCAACATTAAGGATGCATATAACTAATCCAGCCAATCATTGCTTATGGTTTAACATAAATTCATCAAGCCACGCCCACTTTTCAACATAATTTTTGAATGTCAAATATCTTCTAAGTGGAACATCGTAAAAACATGGGAGTTGTTTTATATTGATCTAAGTTGAATGTAGATTACAACATGATGTCACCAAATCATCCATAGCAACCAGAATAATTTCCATAGCAACCCAATTGACATGTCTCTATCTCAGCCTAGGAAAATGCTAGAGACACAGGAGTTGGTCTAATTGACTTATAGTCACACAGGGAACTTTACATAATGTCAATGACCCCTCCATAGCAACAACACTGGTTACCATAGCAACCTGATTGACACATCTCTATCTCAGCTTTGGAAAATGCTAGAGACACAGGAGTTGGTCTAATTGACTTGTAGTCACACAGAGAACATCATATAATGTCACTGACCCCTCCATAGCAACCATACTGGTTTACCATAGCAACCAAATTGACACATATCTATCTCAGTTTAGGAAAATGAGAGAGACACGGGAGTAGGTCTAAATGACTTGTAGTCACACAGGGAACAATATATAATGTCACTTACCCCTCCATAGCAACCATACTGGTTACCATAGCAACCAAATTGACACATCTCTATCTCAGCTTAGGAAAATGCTAGAGACACGGGAGTTGGTCTAAAAATGACTTGTAGTAACACAGGGAACACTATATAATGTCACTGATCCCTCCATAGCAACCATACTGGTTACCATAGCAACCAAATTGACACATCTCTATCTCAGCTTAGGAAAATGAGGGAGACACGGGAGTTGGTCTAAATGACTTGTGGTAACACAGGGAACATTATATAATGTCACTGACCCCTCCATAGCAACCGTACTGGTTACCATAGCAACCGAATTGAGACATCTCTATTTCTGCTTTGGAAAATGAGAGAGACATGGGAGTTGGTCTAAATGACTTGTAGTAACACAGGGAACATTATATAATGTCACTGACCCCTCCATAGCAACCATACTGGTTACCATAGCAACCAAATTGACACATCTCTATCTCAGCTTAGGAAAATGAGAGAGACACTGGAGTTGGTCTAAATGACTTGTAGTCACACAGGGAACATTATATATTGTCACTGACCCCTCCATAGCAACCATACTGGTTACCATGGCAACCAAATTGACACATCTCTATCTCAGCTTAGGAAAATGAGAGAGACACAGGAGTGGGTCTAAATGACTTGAAGTCACACAGGAAACATTATATAATGTCACTGACCCCTCCATAGCAACCATACTGGTTACCATGGCAACTAAATTGACATCTCTATCTCAGCTTAGGAAAATGCTAGAGACATGGGGATTGTTTTGTTTCACTCATAGTGACACTGGGAACAATCTATTATGTAAATGACCTGTCCAGAGCGACCAGACTTTTTACCACAGCAGCGCAATTGCCATATCTTTATCTTAGGTTAGGAAAATGCTAGACAGAATTTCAACTTACTCATATTATACCTTTCAGCTTCCACTTTCAACTTTTGACACTTTCAACTTTCAAAAGTTTCACCTTCAACTTCCACTTTCTATTTTTAACACTTTCAACTTTACAATGCTTCAACTTTAAACTTTATACGTTTTCAACTTTAGAATGTTTTACCTTTCAGCCTCCACTTTTAACTTTTGATATTTTCAACTTTACAATGTTTCACCTTTCAGCTTCCACTTTCAACTTGTGACACTTTCAACTTTCTAATATTTTAACATTCAGCTTCCACTTTCAACTTTACATATTTCAACTTCACAATGTTTCAGCTTCAGCTTTCAAATTTTGACATTTTCAACTTTATAATGTTTCACCTTTTAGCTTCAACTTTCAACTTTTGACACTTTAACTTTCTAATGTTTCACCGTTCAGCCAAGGAATTCAGCAATTTAAAGCATTCTCTTTCAGCTCTCTGCATTCACCCGCATTTTCCGCTAGGAAATGCACTTTCTATTTTTTTTATTCTTATTCCCCCCCCTTTTTCCGGAGCCTACTACTTCAGCATACTTTGCCCTAGAAACACCATTCAAACGTCAAAACGTACAGCTTTTTTTGCTCTATGTTGCTCGTATACAGCTTTTTGATATCTTTTATACTTTTTATAAAATTTAACTTTATTTAAAATATTTTTCCCATTGAAATGAATGGGGAGACTCTTCAAATCTCTTTAAATCTTCAGCTTTTTTTCAAACTTCATAACTTCAGCATACTTTCAGCTAGAGCAATCATTCAAATTTTAAACAATTCAACACATTTTCAGCTTTTAAAAGCTCTTTTCAGCTTTTACATATCTTTTACAGATTTTAATAAATCACAGTTTAAGTTTAATAAAGAATTTGGATTTTTACCTAATTCTGCTCCACTCTAGCTTACACTCTAATTTTTCACATCTCAAACTTCTTCATTTATTCCTCTCTCCTAAACTAAACTTTACCCTTCATGCATAAAATTTATATTAAAGTAGTAGAGAAATTTGTCCTCTTTCCAAAGATGCAGTTGTTTTTTTTCATATGACCTACGGTTTTTAAACTAGGAGGGCTAAACCTTAACGAGGGAAGCAAATTGCTCCATTGAGATCAATGCATTTCACACAGAAAATAATGCTTGAAAGTTTTAAATTTAGGCTTTTTCTAACTCGCCATAACTAATAGAATTTTCCACATATCTTAAAATTTTTTACACCATAATCTTCATTGAGGCCTTCTGCTTCTCACAAAGAAAGAATCATCTCGATATGTCTTACGGTTCTTCTGTAATGTTTATTTGTTTGAGGCATGGTCAACATCTGAGAAATGTCTCCTCGATTCAAAAAGTGGCAGTTGGAGGCAGCTGTTAATCAACTAATTTGAATACCGAAATTTGATTGGCTTAGCCTTCCCATAGACTCACAATGGGCCATAGAGATGCATTGCTGCCATTCATTTCAATGGGGCAAATGATTCCCATATGATCCAATTGTAAAAGAGCTTTTGTAATTGGTTCACAATGGAGATTCATAGCAACATTAAGGATGCATATAACTAATCCAGCCAATCATTGCTTATGATTTAACATTAATTCATCAAGCCACGCCCACTTTTCAACATAATTTTTGAATGTCAAATATCTTCTAAGTGGAACATCGTAGAAACTTGGGAGTTGTTTTATATTGATCTAGGTTGAATGTAGATTACAACATGATGTCACTAACTCATCCATAGCAACCAGATTATTTACCATAGCAACCAAACCAGATAATCTTTATCTCAGCCTAGGAAAATGCTAGAGACACAGGAGTTGGTCTAATTGACTTGTAGTCAAACAAGAAACCTTATATAATGTCAATGACCCCTCCGTAGCAACCATACTGGTTACCATAGCAACCAAATTGACACATCTCTATCTCAGCTTAGGAAAATGAGAGAGACACGGGAGTAGGTCTAAATGACTTGTGGTAACACAGGGAACATTATATAATGTCACTGACCCCTCCATAGCAACCATACTGGTTACCATAGCAACCAAATTGACACATGTCTATCTCAGCTTAGGAAAATGAGAGAGACATGGGAGTTGGTTTAAATGACTTGTAGTCAGAAAGGGAACATTATATAATGTCACTTACCCCTCCATAGCAACCAAATAATTTACCATAGCAACCAATATGGCAAATCTCTATCTCAGCCTAGGAAAATGCTAGAGACACAGGAGTTGGTCTAATTGACTTGTAGTCACAAAGGGAACATTATATAATGTCACTGACCCCTTCATAGCAACCAAATAATTTACCATAGCAACCCAATTGACACATCTCAGCTTAGGAAAATGCTAGAGACATGGGGGTGAGTTTGTTTCACTAATATCGACCCCAGGAACATTCATTGAGGTACCTGACCCTCCATAGCAACCATACTGGTTACCATAGCAACCCAGTTGACACATCTCTATCTCAGCTTAGGAAAATGCTAAAGACACGGGAGTTGGTCTAAATGACTTGTAGTAACACAGGGAACACTATATAATGTCACTGACCCCTACATAGCAACCATACTGGTTACCATAGCAACAAAATTGACACATCTCCATCTCAGCTTAGGAAAATAAGAGAGACACGGGAGTTTATCTGAATGACTTGTAGTCACACAGGGAACATTATATAATGTCACTGACCCCTTCATAGCAACCATACTGGTTACCATAGCAACCAAATTGACATCTCTCCCTCAGCTTAGGAAAGTGCTAGAGACATGGGGGTGAGTTTGTTTCAATAATTGTGACCCCGGTAACAATCACTGAGGTAACTAAACCCTCCATAGCAACCAAATGGTTACCATAGCAACCAAATTGACATATCTCTATCTCAGCTTAGAAAAATACTAGGGACACAGGGTTTGGTTTGTTTCACTCATAATGACACATGAAACATTATATGATGTCAATGACCCCTCCATAGCAACAATACTGGTTACCATAGCAACCCGGTTGGCACATCTTTTTCTCAGCTTAGGAAAATGCTAGAGACACAGGGGTTGTTGTAATTTACCTGTAGTCACTCAAGGAACATTATATGATGTTACTGACCCCTCCATAGCAACCAGACGTGTTACCATAGCAACCCAATTGACATATCTCTAACTCAGCTTAGCGAAGTGCAAGAGACATGAGGGTAGGTTTAATATTTCGTAGTCACACAGATAACAATATATTATGTCTGTGACCCCTCCATAGAAACCCTACTTATTACCATAGCAACCGAATTGATTGACATTTTCAACTTTACAATGTGTCACATTTGTTTTTAAGTTTCACGTTTCAGCTTCCACTTTCAAATTTGACAGTTTTAGCTTTCTAATGTTTTACCTTTCAGCTTCCACTATTAATTTGACACTTTTTACTTTCTAATGTTTCACATTTCAGCTTCCACTTTCAACTTATGACACTTTCAACTTTTGACACTTTTTCAGCTGTCTAATATTTTACCCTTCAGCTTCCACTTTCAACTTTACATATTTCAACTTTACAATGTTTCAGCTTCAGCTTTCATCTTTTGACATTTTCAACTTTATAATGTTTCACCTTTTAGCTTCAACTTTCAACTTTTGACACTTTAACTTTCTAATGTTTTACCTTTCAGCTCACACTTTTTATTTTCAACACTTTCAACTTTCTAATGTTTCAACCTTCAGCTTCCACTTTCAACTTTTTATATTTCAACTTTACAACGTTTCAGCTTCAGCTTTCAACTTTTGACACTTTTAACTTTCTAATGTTTCATGGTTTAGCCAAGGAATTCAGCAATTTTAGGCATTCTCTTTCAGCTCTCTGCATTCACACGCATTTTCCGCTAGGAAATGCACTTTCTAGTTAGTGTGAATGCAGAGGCATTCACACTATTGTTATCCTACGTATTTATTATTATTTTTTTTTTTATTATTCTTATTCCCCCCCCTTTTTCCGGAGCCTACTACTTCAGCATACTTTGCCCTAGAAACACCATTCAAACGTCAAAACGTACAGCTTTTTTTGCTCTATGTTGCTCGTATACAGCGTTTTGATATCTTTTATACTTTTTACAAAATTTAACTTTATTTAAAATATTTTTCCCATTGAAATGAATGGGAAACACTTCAAATTTCTTTCAATCTTCAGCTTTTTTTCAACCTTCATATCTTCAGCATACTTTCAGCTACAGCAATCATTCAAATTTTAAACAATTCAACACATTTTCAGCTTTTAAAATATGTTTTCAGCTTTTTCAGATCTTTTACCGATTTTTATAAATCACAGTTTAAGTTTAATGAAGAATTTGGATTTTGACCTAATTCTGCTCCACTCTAGCTTCCACTCTAATTTTTCACATCTCAAACTTCTTCATCAATTCCTCTCTCCTAAACTAAACTTTACCCTTTATGCACAAAATTTATATTAAAGTAGTAGAGAAATTTGTCCTCTTTCCAAAGATGCAGTTGTTTTTTTCATATGACCTACGGTTTTTAAACTAGGAGGGCTAAACCTTAACGAGGGAAGCAAATTGCTCCATTAAGATCAATGTATTTCACCCAGAAAATAATGCTTGAAGGTTTTAAATTAAGGCTTTTTCTAACTCGCCATAATTAATAGAATTTTCCACATATCTTAAAAAAAATTACACCATAATCTTCATTGAGGCCTTCTGCTTCTCACAAAGAAAGTATCATCTCGATATGTCTTACGGTTCTTCTTTAATGTTTATTTGTTTGAGGCATGGTTAACATCTGAGAAATGTCTCCTCGATTCAAAAAGTGGCAGTTGGAGGCAGCTGTTAATCAACTAATTTGAATAACGAAATTTGATTGGCTTAGCCTTCTCATAGACTCACAATGGGCCATAGAGATGCATTGCTGCCATTCATTTCAATGGGGCAATTGATCCCCATATGATCCTTTTGTAAAATAGCTTTTGTAATTGGTTCACAATGGAGAGTCATAGCAACATTAAGGATGCATATAACTAATCCAGCCAATCATTGCTTATGAATTAACATAAATTCATCAAGCCACGCCCACTTTCATCATCATTTTTGAATGTCAAATATCTTCTAAGTGGAACATCGTAGAAACATGGGAGTTGTTTTATATTGATCTAAGTTGAATGTAGATTGCAACATGATGTCAACAACTCATCCATAGCAACCAGATTAATTTCCATAGCAACCCAATTGACACATCTCTATCTCAGCCCAGGAAAATGCTAGAGACACAGGAGTTGGTCTAATTGACTTATAGTCACACAGGGAACATTATATAATGTCAATGACCCCTCCATAGCAACCATAATTGTTACCATAGCAACCTGATTGACACATCTCTATCTCAGCTTAGGAAAATGCTAGAGACATGGGGGTGAGTTTGTTTCACTAATAGCGACCCCGGGAACATTAATTGAGGTACCTGACCGTCCATAGCAACCATACTGGTTACCATAGCAACCCAGTTGACACATTTCTATCTCAGATTTGGAAAACAACAGAGACACAGGAGTTGTTCTAAATGACTTGTAGTCACACAGGGAACATCATATAATGTCACTGTACCCTCCATAGCAACCATACTGGTTACCTTAGCAACCAAATTGACACATCTCTATCTCAGTTTAGAAAAATGAGAGAGACACGGGAGTTGGTCTAAATGACTTGTAGTCACACAGGGAACATTATATAATGTCACTTACCCCTCCATAGCAACCATACTGGTTACCATAGCAACCAAATTGACAAATCTCTATCTCAGCTTAGGAAAATGCTAGAGACACGGGAGTTAGTCCAAATGACTTGTAGTAGCACAGGGATCACTATACAGTGTCACTGACCCCTCCATAGCAACCATACTGGTTACCATAGCAACCAAATTGACACATCTCTATCTCAGCTTAGGAAAATAAGAGAGACACAGGGGTTTATCTAAATGACTTGTAGTCACACAGGGAACATTATATAATGTCACTGACCCCTGCATAGCAACCATACTGGTTACCATAGCAACCAAATTGACACATCTCTATCTCAGCATAGGAAAATAAGAGAGATACGGGAGTTTATCTAAATGACTTGTAGTAACACAGGGAACATTATATAATGTCACTGACCCCTCCATAGCAACCATACTGGTTACCATAGCGACCAAATTGAGACATCTCTCTTTCTGCTTTGGAAAATAAGAGAGACATGGGAGATGGTCTAAATGACTTGTAGTAACACAGGGAACATTATATAATGTCACTGACCCCTCCATAGCAACCATACTGGTTACCATGGCAACCAAATTGACACATCTCTATCTCAGCTTAGGAAAATGAGGGAGACACAGGAGTTGGTCTAAATGACTTGTAGTCACACGGGGAACATTATATAATGTCACTGACCCCTCCATAGCCACCATACTGGTCACCATAGCAACCGAATTGAGACATCTCTATTTCTGCTTTGGAAAATGAGACAGACATGGGAGTTGGTCTAAATGACTTGTAGTAACACAGGGAACATTATATAATGTCACTGACCCCTCCATAGCAACCATACTGGTTACCATAGCAACCAAATTGACACATCTCTATCTCAGCTTAGGAAAATGCTAGAGACACGGGAGTTGGTCTAAATGACTTGTAGTAACACAGGGAACACTATATAATGTCACTGACCCCTCCATAGCAACCATACTGGTTACCATAGCAACCAAATTGACACATCTCTATCTCAGCTTAGGAAAATGAGGGAGACACGGGAGTTGGTCTAAATGACTTGTAGTCACACAGGGAACATTATAAAATGTCACTGACTCCTCCATAGCAACCATACTGGTTACCATAGCAACCAAAATGACATATCTCTATCTCAGCTTAGTAAAATGAGAGAGACACGGGAGTGGGTCTAAATGACTTGTAGTCACACAGGGAACATTATATAATGTCACTGACCCCTCCATAGTAACCATACTGGTTACCATAGCAACAAAATTGACACATCTCTATCTCAGTTTAGGAAAATGAGAGAGACACGGGAGTTGGTCTAAATGACTTGTAGTCACACAGGGAACAATCTATTATTTAAATGACCTGTCCTGAGCGACCAGACTTTTTACCACAGCAACGCAATTGCCATATCTTTATCTTAGGTTAGGAAAATGCTAGACAGAATTTCAACTTACTTATATTATACCTTTCAGCTTCCACTTTAAACTTTTGACACTTTAAACTTTCAAAAGTTTCACCTTCAGCTTCCACTTTCTATTTTTGACACTTTCAACTTTACAATGCTTCACCTTTCAACTTTATACGTTTTCAACTTTAAAATGTTTCACCTTTCAGCCTCCACTTTCAACTTTTGATATTTTCAACTTTGCAATGTTTTACCTTTCAGCTTCCACTTTCAACTTTTGACACTTTCAACTTTCTAATATTTTAACAATTAGCTTCCACTTTCAACTTTACATATTTCAACTTTACAATGTTTCAGCTTTAGCTTTCAACTTTTGAAACTTTCTAATATTTCACTCTTCAGCCAAGGAATTCAGCAATTTGAGCATTCCCTTTTCAGCTCTCTGCATTCACACGCATTTTCCGCTAGGAAATGCACTTTCTAGTTATTAGTGTGAATGCAGAGGCATTCACACTATTGTTATCCTACGTATTTATTATTCCGCTTCTTCTTCTTCTTTTTATTATCCCCCCCCCTTTTTCCAACCCTATCTACTCCCGCATACTTTGGCCTAGAAACACCATTCAAACGTCAAAACGTTCAGCTTTTTTCAGACTAGGTTGCTATTACGTTTCACTTTTCAAACTTTTATACTTTTTATAATATTTAACTTTATTTAAAATTATTCTTCCCATTGAAATGAATGGGAACTTTAAACTTCTTTCAACCTTTATAACTTCCGCATACTTTCCACTAGAGAAACCATTTAAACTTTACATAAATCTACACACTTTCATCTATTAGATGTATATTTCAACTTATTTATATCTTGTATAGATTTTTATTAATCGCAGTTTAAGTTTAATGAAGATTTCCGACTTTCACATATTTCTGCTCCACTCTAGCTTCCACTCTAACTTTTCAAATCTCAAACTTCTTCATTTATTCTTCTCTCCTAAACTAAGCTTTAACTTTTATGCACAAAATTCATATTAAAGTAGTAGAGAAATTTGTCCTCTTTCCAAAGATGCAGTTGTTTCTTTCATAGGACCTACGGTTTTTTTTCTTTTAGGGCTAAACCTTAACGAGGGAAGAAAATTGCTCCATTAAGATCAATGCATTTCACCCAGAAAATGATGCTCCAAAGTTTTAAATTAAGGCTTTTTCTAACTCGCCATAACTCCTAGAATTTTCCACATATCGTTAAAAAATTTACATCATAATCTTCATTGAGGCCTCCTGATTCTCACAAAGAAAGAATCATCTAGATATGTCTTACGGTTCTTCTGTAATGTTTATTTGTTTGAGGCATGGTCAAAATCTAAGAAATGTCTCCTCGATTCAAAAAGTGGCAGTTGGAGGCAGCTGTTAATCAACTAATTTGAATAACGAAATTTGATTGGCTTAGCCTTCTCATAGCCTCACAATGGGCCATAGAGATGCATTGCTGCCATTCATTTCAATGGGGAAATTGATTCCCAAATGATCCTGTTGTAAAAGAGCTTTTGTAATTGAATCACAATGGAGAGTCAAAGCAACATTGAGGATGCATATAACTAATCCAGCCAATCATTGCTTATGATTTAACATAAATTCACCAAGCCACACCCACTTTTCAACATCATTTTTGAATGTCAAATATCTTCTAAGTGGAACATCGTAGAAACATGGGAGTTGTTTTATATTGATCTAAGTTGAATGTAGATTACAACATGATGTCACTAACTCATCCATAGCAACCAGATTATTTACCATAGCAACCAAATTGGTAATTCTCTATCTCAGCCTTGGAAAATGCTAGAGACACAGGAGTTGGTCTAATTGATTTGTAGTCACACAGGGAACATTATGTAATGTCAATGACCCCTTTATAGCAACCATACTGGTTACCATAGCAACCCAATTGACACATCTCTATCTCAGCTTAGGAAAATGTGAGAGACACGGGAGTTGGTCTAAATGACTTTTAGTTACACACGCAACATTAAATAATGTCACTGACCCCTCCATAGCAACCATACTGGTTACCATAGCAACCAAATTGACACATCTCTATCTCAGCTTAGGAAAATGAGAGAGACATGGGAGTTGGTCTAAATGACTTGTAGTCACACAGGGAACATTATATAATGTCACTTACCTCTCCATAGCAACCATACTGGTTACCATAGCAACCAAATTGACACATCTCTATCTCAGCTTTGGAAAATGAGAGAGACACGGGAGTTGGTCTGAATGACTTGAAGTCACACAGGGAACATTAAATAATGTCACTGACCCCTCCATAGCAACCATACTGGTTACCATAGCAACCAAATTGACACATCTCTATCTCAGCTTAGGAAAATGAGAGAGGCACAGGAGTTGGTCTAAATGACTTTTAGTGACACAGGGAACATTATATAATGTCACTGACCCCTCCATAGCAACCATACTGGTTACCATAGCAACCAAATTGACACATCTCTATCTCAACCTTGGAAAATGAGAGAGACACGGGAGTTGGTCTAAATGACTTGTAGTCACACAGGGAACATTATATAATGTCACTGACCCCTCCATAGCACCCATACTGGTTACCATAGCAACCAAATTGACACATCTCTATCTCAACTTTGGAAAATGAGAGAGACACAGGAGTTGGTCTGAATGACTTGAAGTCACACAGGGAACATTAAATAATGTCACTGACCCCTCCATAGCAACCATATTGGTTACCATAGCAACCAAATTGACACATCTCTATTTCAGCTTAGGAAAATGAGAGAGACACGGGAGTTGGTCTAAATGACTTGTAGTCACACAGGGAACAGTATATAATGTCACTGACCCCTCCATAGCAACCATACTGGTTACCATAGCAACCGAATTGGCATATCTCTGTATCAGCTTTGGAAAATGCTAGAGACATGGGGGTTGTTTGTTTCACTCATAGTGACACAGGAAACATTAGATAATGTCAATGACATTTCCATAGCAACCATAATAGTTATCATAGCAACCCAATTGGCATATCTCTAACTCAGCTCAGGGAATCGCAAGAGACATGGGGGTTGATTCATTTACTTCAGAGTGACACTGGGAACATTCTATTATGTAAATGACATGTCCAGAGCAACCAGACTTTTTACCATAGCAACGCAATTGGCATATCTTTATCTTAGGTTAGGAAAATGCTAGACAGAATTTCAACTTACTAATATTATACCATTCAGCTTCCACTTTCAACTTTTGACACTTTCAACTTTCAAATGTTTCACCTTTAGCTTCCACTTTCTACTTTTGACACTTTCAACTTTACAATGCTTCTTCTTTCAACTTTATACGTTTTCAACTTTATAATGTTTCACCGTTCGGCCTCCACTTTCAACTTCTGACACTTTCAGCTTTCAAATCTTTCACCTTTCAGCTTCACTTTTCAACTTTTGAAACTTCCGACTTTCAAATCTTTCACCTTTCAGCTTCACTTTTCAACTTTTAAAACTTTCAACTTTCAAATATTTTACCTTTCAGCTTCACCTTTCAACTTTAGATTTTTTTCAGATACTTTCAGCCTGCTTTCATTTTCAGCTCTCTGCATTCACACGCATTTTCCGCTAGGAAATGCATATTCTAGTTCTTATTAGTGTGAATGCAGAGGCATTCACACTATTGTTATCCTACGTATTTATTATTAGTGTGAATGCAGAGGCATTCACACTATTGTTATCCTACGTATTTATTATTCCGTTTCTTCTTCTTCTTCTTTTTATTATTCCCCCCCCTTTTTCCAACCCTAACTACTCCCGCATACTTTGGCCTAGAAACACCATTCAAACGTCAAAACGTTCAGCTTTTTTCAGACTAGGTTGCAATTACGTTACACTTTTCAAACTTTTATACTTTTTATAATATTTAACTTTATTCAAATTATTCTTCCCATTGAAATGAATGGGGATATTCTTCAACCTTCCTTTAAACTTTCACTTTTTTCAACCTTTATAACTTCAGCATACTTTCCACTAGAGAAACCATTCAAACTTTAAATAAATCTACACACTTTCATCTATTAGATGCATATTTCAACTTTTTTATATATTTTATACATTTTTATTAATCGCAGTTTAAGTTTCATGAAGATTTCCAATTTGAAACTAATTCTGCTCCACTCTAGCTTCCACTCTAATTTTTCACATCTCAAACTTCATCATCTATTCTTCTTTCTTAAACTAAATTTTAACCTTTATGCACAAAATTTATATTAAAGTAGTAGAGAAATTTGTCCTCTTTTTGAAAATGCAGTTGTTTCTTTCATAGGACCTACGGTTTCTAAACTAGGAGGGCTAAACCTTAACGAGGGAAGAAAATTGCTCCATTAAGATCAATGCATTTCACCCAGAAAATGATCCTTGAAAGTTTTAAATTAAGGCTTTTTCTAACTCGCCATAACTAATAGAATTTTCCACATATCTTGAAAAAATTTACACCATAATATTCATTGAGGCCTTCTGCTTCTCACAAAGAAAGAATCATCTCGATATGTCTTACAGTTCTTCTGTAATGTTTATTTGTTTGAGGCATGGTCAAAATCTGAGAAATGTCTCCTCGATTCAAAAAGTGGCAGTTGGAGGCAGCTGTTAATCAACTAATTTGAATAACTAAATTTGATTGGCTTAGCCTTCCCATAGACTCACAATGGGCCATAGAGATGCATTGCTGCCATTCATTTCAATGGGGCAATTAATTCCCATACGATCCTATTGTAAAAGAGCTTTTGTAATTGATTCACAATGGAGAGTCATAGCAAGATTGAGGATGCATATAACTATACCAGCCAATCATTGCTTATGATTTAACATAAATTCATCAAGCCACGCCCACTTTTCAACATCATTTTTGAATGTCAAATATCTTCTAAGTGGAACATCGTAGAAACATGGGAGTTGTTTTATATTGATCTAGGTTGAATGTAGATTACAACATGATGTCACTAACTCATCCATAGCAACCAGATTATTTACCATAGCAACCAAATTGACACATCTCTATCTCAGCTTAGGGAAATGCGAGAGACACAGGAGTTAGTCTAAATCACTTGTAGTCACACAGGGAACATTATATATTGTCACTGACCCCTCCATAGCAACCAAACTGGTTACCATAGCAACCATATTGACACATATCTATCTCAGCATAGGAAAATGCTAGAGACCTGGGGGTGAGTTTGTTTCACTAATAGCGACCCCGGAAACATTCATTGAGGTAGCAGACCCCTCCATAGCAACCATACTGGTTACCATAGCAACTCATTTGGCACATCTCTATCTCAGCTTAGGAAAATGCTAGAGACACAGGAGTTTGTCTAATTGACTTGTTGTCAAACGGGGAACCTTATATAATATCAATGAACCCTCCATAGCAACCATACTGGTTACCATAGCAACCCAATTGACACATCTCTATCTAGGTTTAGGAAAATGAGAGAGACACGGGAGTTGGTCTAAATTACTTGTAGTCACACAGGGAACCTTATATAATGTCAATGACCCCTCCATAGCAACCATACTGGTTACCATAGCAACCCAACTTACACATCTCTATCTCAGCTTTGGAAAATGCTAGAGACATGGGGGTTGGTGTAATTTACTTGTAGTCACACAGGGATCAATATATTGTGTCAATGACTCCTTCATAGCAACCATACTGGCTACCATAGCAACCCAACTGACACATATTTATCTCAGCTTAGGAAAGTGTGAGAGAGACAGGAGTTGGTCTAATTGACTTGTAGTCACACAGGGAACATTATATGATGCCAATGACCCCTCCTTAGCAACCAGTCTGGTTACTATAGCAACCCAACTGATACATCTCTACCTCAGCTTAGGAGAATGCTAGAGACTTGGGGGTGAGTTTGTTTCACTAATAGTGACCCCAGGAACATTCACTGATGTATTTGACCCCTCCATAGTAACCATACTGGTTACCATAGTAACCAAATTGACACATCTTTATCTCAGCTTAGAAAAGTGCGAGAGACACGGGAGTTGGTCTAATTTACTTGTAGTCACACAGGGAAAAATATATAAAGTCAATGACCCCTCCATAGCAACCATACTGGTTAGCATAGCAACCCAATTTACACATCCCTATCTCAACTTTGGAAAATGCTAGAGACATGGGGGTGAGTTAGTTACACTAATAGTGACCCTGGAAACATTCATTGAGGTAGCGGACTCCTCCATGGCAACCAGGCTGGTTACCATAGCAACCCAATTGACACATCTCTATCTCAGCCTAGGAAAATGCTAGAGACACGGGAGTTGGTCTAAATGACTTGTAGTCACACAGGGAACATTATATAATGTCACTGACCCCTCCTTAGCAACCATACTGGTTACTATGGCAACCAAATTGACACATCTCTATCTCAGCTTAGGAAAATGCTAAAGACATGGGGGTTGGTGCAATTTTCTTGTAGTCACACAGAGATCAATATATAATGTCAATGATCCTCCATAGCAACCATATTGGTTACCATAGCAACCAAATTGGCATATCTCCAACTCAGCTCAGGGAAATGCTAGAGACATGGGGGTTGATTCATTTCCCTCAGCGTGACACTGGGAACATTCTATTATGTATTTGACCTGTCCAAAGCAACCAGACTTTTTACCAAAGCAACGCATATGACATTTCTCTATCTTAGTTTCTGAAAATGCTAGACAGAATTTCATCTTACTAAAATTTTACCTTTCAGCTTCCACTTTCAACTGTTGTACAATTTCAACTTTCCAAATGTTTCACCTTTCAGCTTCCACTTCCTACTTTTGATGCTTTCAACTTTACAATGCTTCACCTTTCAACTTTTGACACTTTCAACTTTCTGTTTCACTTTTCTTCTTCCACTTTCAAATTTATACATTTTCAACTTTATAATGTTTCACTTTTCATCTTCCACTTTCAACTTTTGATATTTTCAACTTTACATTGTTTCACCTTTCAGCTTCCACTATCAACTTTTGACACTTTCAACTTTCTAATGTTTAGTCTTTCAGCTTCCACTTTGAACTTTTGTCACTTCCAACTTTCAAATCTTTCAACTTTCAGCTTCAATTTTCAACTTTAGATTTTTTTCAGCTACTTTCAGCCTGCTTTAATTTTCAGCTCTCTGCATTCACACGCATTTTCCGCTAGGAAATGCATATTCTAGTTA